>CM076972.1:49840808-49993308 GCA_039105355.1 Benthosema pterotum | reverse complement strand
ATCAGCACAGGGTGTTTTATGAAGGTTTGCAGTGAAAACATATTCTGGAATCCCACAGACGGTGTTGGCCAATGAGTACATTTGTAATTTCAGAATGAAGGCGTTTCGAAGTGACAAACCATTGTTTACCAAATTGTTGGTATGCCAACATATTTCCTTTTTAAGCCCGACAGTCGTTGTGAAGGGTGTTGAAGACTACAGTTTTATTTAGATACTTAATGACCCTTTGTTTTAATTCGTAACTTAAAAAAGCAACAGCTTAAAACGATTCTCCTACACTGAACAGGAGTGAACCTGAATTATTATTTAGGCAGGACCTTGGATAATTCTAATGGAACATCTAACAAGTTCGCCTTCATAGTAGAACAGTTTATTATAGACAGACTTACTTCAGTTGTACTGATTTATTATTGCAGTACCCTGTTTATACAAGATGGCTGGAGACATCAGTGGTTATTCTAAAGTATGTTTTTCTCTTTGGAACCTTCAAAACATCACCCCTTTCAGTCTGGTTGAATAAAGCACATCACATGCCTTTGAAATGTACTAAATATAATTTCTAATTCCATTCTTTTTTTGGAGGGGGCGTGCGACCTGAGGTTTCAATAATGATTGATAGTTTTATTTTGGCTTTACATTTTTAAATATTTAGTTTGATGTTTTTATTTTCATTTTACAAAGAAATTGGCAGCCCCTAAAATTTATAATACAGCCTTATTTTTTGCAGAATGTTCTGTTTAAAACAAGTTTGTGTCAGCTACGTGAGAAATGCGGTATTTTTTATTTGTATTTGTTTTATTTATTTTATTTATAAGAACATGGGACTTGAAGCAGGGAGATTCATGGACAACCATTGTCAACAAACAGTTAGCCTTTTGGTCTAAATGTCAGTCTAATTCCTTTGCCTTTAATTCAAATGTCCAATGCAAAAAAAAAAGAAAGAAAAAATAAATGTGTACGTGGAAAAAGTCTTTGTATGTTTTTGAAAGAACATTAATGTTCTGAACAGTTATTTTGAAGATGCTTCATTAAACATTGTCTGCAAGTGTACCAGGATTGTATCAATTTCACCATCAGTAGTACATACTGTAAATATTGATTGGTTCATATAATTAACTTTAATATTAACTTAACTTTGTAGGCCTACTTGTATTAGTGTTCATAATTCACATGGATATAGCTATGAATTAAATAGTAACAACAAAAAATAAGCTCTCTGAGATGGGGACCAAAATGGTTGCTTTATATTAATTCCCTTTCCCCTTTTGCACATGACCCTACAAAACAGCAGATGGCGCCAACGTAAGACAATTGATCATAAATAAGGCCAGTAGCCTAATATGCGCGTGTATTGACTAAAAACTAAGCAAATAAATATAGATGATCATCAAAATATGTAACCCTTCCCGGGAAGCAGGCTTAATACGTCTATTCCGTGTAAAGCATTTAATCGCATCATGCACCCAGCAGCATGTGTTTATGTTATTGTTATTGTTTAGTGTGTGTGTGTGTGTGTGGGGGGGGGGGGGGGGGGGGGGGGGGGGGGGGGGTTATCAACCAGTGGTCCGGGGTACGACCAATGGTCCTCGAGAGGTGGTCCTCGCTCTCGGTAACCAAATTGAGGACCCATCAGTCTGATCTTAAATCTTTAAATGCACAAAAGCTAATGCAATGTTTAGTTTTGGGTCTGAGGGGCGAGTAGGCTTAATGGTGGTCCGCGGCGCAAATGCAGAATACAAAAGTGGGCCCTGGATCCTCGTATCAAAATGGTTGGAACCAGGGAGGGTTTTAAGTAGCGCAGGTGGCGGCAGTGGTTGGGTTACCAGTTAACCACCACGGTCTAAATGACGGGCAGGCGTGGCAGTGGGCTGGTCCATAACACTCCCAGACTCAGTGATGCAAAAAAAAAAAACATCAAATAGGTGATCTATAGACTTGGTATGGTCTGAGACCAGGCCAGGCCGTCAATATTATTGTTCCTGCGAAAGCGAAATTCACAGCCAACCAGGGAGTCGAAACGTACATGTTTTCTATCAAAGGCATTCGGGCTTGATCATCACCAGTCGACCCCTTTTATAATAACAGTGCACTGGGGGGATAAGGACAGTGGGTGTGACGCGCACCCACAAAGGACAAGACGACGAGAATGCGCTGAGGTAGGCTATGATCATTATTATTGTCTATCATAGTTGTTTTTTTTATGTAGATATAGGTGCAATCAATATGCTGTATTTGGACATTGCCTACGCGTGCACGATCCGCCTTGTGCGCAAACTGGCATGATTCTGTGGCAAGAATGATTGATGCACTATGTTCCTATATCGCTATATATTCCCTGATTATTTTGCGTGAAGCTAGATGGGATACTGAGCGTTCGATCTGCCTGGATCGCTCATGTAGCATGCATTTTATTGCACATGTTATGTACAGGTCAAGTATGTCTTGAAATCTGCAGAAAACGGGCCATAATAATAACAGTATAATAACCATAGGCCTAATGGTCATTCTCACACGATCATGCCCATAGCATTACTGTTTATGTAGGCCTGCGCTGCCGATTGAGGAGGCGAGCCTATGACGATAGAGCCAACGCTTTCTCTATGGATGTTCTGGAGAGTATGTTTGATCTATGCTCCATCGGTTAGCCTGCTACAGTATAGCGGCGACATTGCAGGGCCTGTTTGTATCAAACGATGTCACGACTTGGGGCTCATAGCCAAAGCAATGCATGGATGGAGGCATCATATTTGGCTCGGCTGTATATAAGCTACATTTGAGCTTATAGTCTCTCAGTGTTGTATTTCTTTATGCTCGTGGACTTTAGACTAGGAAGGGCTCGTCTCTAGGGCTCTCGGCAGCTCCGTGGGTTGGGTGACCATTACCGGATCCACCGCTGGGTGCTGCTGATGTTGTTGCTATGACACCAGCAGGCATGCAGCATGCCGACCTCGGGGCCAGATGATGATGGAGTGGCTCCGGAAAGCAAGCATGTAGAAGAGCAGTGGTTTTCTACCTTTTTGATACCAGGGCCCGCTATTTATTCAGCATTTGAGCCACGGACCACCATTTGGGGACATTTTAGCCCCACGGGCCTCCCCAAAAACTAAAGATTTCTGTTGCTTTTGTCCACAATATGGATTCGGGAAGCATACAGATCAAAGTGACCGTTATTCTTCTACATGTTGTAGTTGTGTAGACTTGGGGCTAATTCAGATGATGAATAGTTTACGCTCTTAAGAGTGTAAACATCTGGTTAACAAACTTTCAAATACGGTATAGCTTTGACAGCCTGCCCTCCATCATCCCTATTGAACCACAGCTTTAAAATGTTATGGAGCTTCAATGAATCTGAAACGAACACACATAATATAGTTTATATCAGTGTTTTTCAACCAGTGGTCCGGGACCACCGATGGTCCTTGAGAGAGTTCCAGGTGGTCCCCAGGCTAAATGATGGAAAGTTGGTTGGTTTTATGCTCTCAAAGAGTTACACTCTTAGAGAGCGTAAAAATGAATGTAAAAGATTATCATTTCCAAAAGGGTCCATTTTGGTTAGAATGTAGAAGATTAATGGCATCTTGATCTGTAGGTTTGTTTCCCAAATCTAGCCTGTTGTTGTGGACAAAAGCAAAATAAATCTTTAGTCTTGGGTCCATGGGGCTCAAATGTCGTCAAATGGTGGTCCGTGGCTCAAATTCTGCCTAAATAGTGGGTCCTGGTATGAAAAAGGTTGAAACCCACTGGCCTATATGTTTGGTAATTTTTATTTATTCATTTTCAATTTGAGATGCTTGTTTAAAATATAATAACACATGAATTGTAATTCATGATTACTTTATTTTTATTATTTGTTTGCAATGGACTAAAGATTATAGTTCATTCCGCCCCCGCTTGGAATGTTTGACCTCTAGACCAGAGGTTCCCAAACTGGAGCTTGTGGTGTGCAGACACCCTCTGTGGCTGAGGAAAATGAAAAGGGTATCTACGTTTGTATGGTGTTATTTTACACAAATGAAAAAAAATATATATCCATTGACACACCATTGTCATTCTGAAATTATTTGTCGTCATCGTAGCAATGCACTGATTGGAATAGTAGGTGATGCACGGCCAAAAAGGGTGTGACGAACCGCCGCCCTAGACAGAGAACCTTCACCAGAGCATAATCCAGCTAATGCATCGGACATTCTGGGTAATGGAGATGATGGTGTGCAATGTGAAATTAGTGTTGAGAGCTTGTATCAAAACACAGCCCACTCCCTTCGTGTATCAGACTATTACAGGCATTGTAGGAACGACATTGCCATGCATGGCACATGGACTTGGTTGTGTTCATCCTAACCCCTGGTTCTCCCTATAACCAGGCCTGAAAGACTTACATGTTTGCTCTAAGTGTTCCAGAGTTTGCTAAGGTCTTTGCACACCAAACTGGATTCCGCAAAGGGAATCCACCTCTGTGTGCAAAGAGCTTCAGTCTGGATTAATGAATCACTATGTTGACCTAATGACTAAGCTGATACTAGTTTAGTTTTCTTGTTTATTTAGTGTTTCCTTTTGGGGGGGTAAATGATACAGCCAGCAGGGTAGGACAGATGTTCCAGAAGAATACAACATGTATATTTGTATAGACCAGGTGCATTTGCTAGCCTATGAAATGAGTGAAAATGAGTGAAACTTTCTGCACTAGATGCAAACTAGACGTAATCAATGCTGACTTGTTACAAAGTGCTTACATGATTAGTTAGCAGTGGTTGTTGACTTCCCCCATCGTGGCATTAACTAATGGAGCCAAGAAAAATCAATGTAGAACTACTTATGTGATTATATTCCGTTCTGTCTGTCTGTCTGTCTGAACCGTCTCTCAGAGAGAGAGACAAGAGAGCCCTGCTGAATCTGTTCACCGGAAGTGGGTAGATTTACAAGGATCAATATATCCATATGCAAGTACAGATGCAGGGATAATGTGCTCTCAGAAAAACGCCACTCATCCACTGGTAACTGGAAAACTCGGGGCGGCGCAAATTCAGGCCCTGAGTATAGACAGAGTTACGCTGTCGCAAACCCTGATCACTAAATGGGATCATTCCAATGGCGGCTCTTCTACATAGACTTCATTATCTTTATGTTAGATTGCTTTGTAATATAGCATATAGCAAAAACATCAGGCAGCAGCCTGATGTTCATAAATCCCTATTATTTTACGTCCTTTAGTACAGCATACACACTAACAACCCAGCTTTGATGATTATACGTACATCATTTTATTTTAGAATGTTTTATACTACTACTACTAGTAGTAGGCCTACAGCCTAGACATTACAGAGACTTTAGTTGTCACTGTGCAATGCTTTAAAACAGATGTTTACATAGCTCTTATTTGCGCCGCCATCGTTGAAAACAATATATTTCAAACTCCAGCTTGTCCCTATTTCAGGCTGAAACAGCCCTCCCGAGCGCTCAGTTTTCTGACTCTTCAATGTCGCAACATTTCAGCTGGTCCAGGCTTTATTTGGACCGAGTTTTCCAGTATTCCATCCACTCACACGTTTACTTCATCGCTGATCTCCAATAGACTCTATCTTCAGAGATATGATTCATATGATGCTAAAGATTGCTCAAGGAGATAGCACAAGGAGGAAGTTTCTTTCTTTTTGGTGCCAAAAAAACTGCTGAATCCAATTCACTTGTGCTTAATTGGGCATTTTTTACGTGTTCTCAGGGGCGGATGTAGCATGTCCCAATTGAGGGGAAGCCGCACCCATACCATTTTCAATTACAGGACTTTTATTAGGCAAGTGTATAAGCATAAATAATACCATCAGTTGTTGTTGAAGTTGCAACAGACATGCAGCATGCAAAAAGCTAAAGGTCTGACTCAGAGAGTTTTCTGTTTTCAATGATGAAATGCTGTTGGTTTAGTGGTACTTAGTTAGTAGCAGTTAGTAGCAGTAGTAGTAGTGTTTCGAATCATTTTAATTATAAGCATTTTCATTTGAAATATTTTGGATTGTTGTTTTTGCATGCCATCATGTTTGGTGGGGCATTATTTAGCGATGTGTTTAAAAAGCAGAAGAAAAAAGAATTTTGTATAGGGCGGAGGAGGTGAGGGAGGGAGGAGGAGGAGGAGGAGGCGAGGGCAGGATGCCAGACCTTGAGTCATTATGATGCTCTCTGGAGAGAGTCTGTCTGACTGCTGCATCTGGGGCTCTTTTCTGAATGCACGCCACGCGCACACACACACACACACACACACACACACACACACACACACACACACACACACACACACACACACACACACACACACACACACACACACACACACACACACACACACACACACACACTGATCAGATTGCTGGTGGACAAACATGTGCAAACATATACTTAAACATGCTCTCAGAAATACATATATGCTGTGTGAAACTCTCGTTCCGATAGTTAAGCAGATACTTAAGAGTATATCCATTCAAGAATCCACTGCATTTTTTTTTGTAGCAAGCACACCCATCCACTGTTTCAAAGACAAATATTGTACCTATGAATCTACAAAACGTCTAGTTGGACCAGGACACAAACTTACAAAAAATACCATTTGAATCCAAGCACTCTAACCCTACCCAGAAACATGGTCAGGACCTGGACGAATTAGTGACATCTTGTTTGTGTCCAGATCAAGGCAATACAAGACTAGTCAAATCTGACCCCAGAATATCACCTGATTTCAACCAACACATTAGAGAGAATTAGAGAGAGTCAGACTGAGGCCAATATAACCAGGGGTGCACATAAGTGGTGCTCAGGTGCTCAGGAGCACCAAAAATCCTACATTGAGCTGTCAATCCAGGGGTGGAAAGCTCCTTTGAGCACCACACAGCTGGGGCTCATAATGACTGCCGACTGGGACAGTAAAAAAATGAATGAATGTAGAATGAATATAACATAACCCATCAGTCGTTTCCGACACTAGAATCTAGTTATTGACACTAAATTATAGTTTCTGATGCTAGGATCTACTTTTTGACACTAGAATCTAGTTTCTGACGCTAGAATCGAGTTTTAGACACTAGATTCTATAGTTTTTCTGAAAAATCTGTGTTCCTGCGTCAGTGATGCTGACATATTTCAAGCCAAGGACCACCAGAATTATTCATATTTGGCTGCAGACCCCCATCTGAAAACATGTTGTTCTAGGGATCCCCCAGAAGCAAAAAAAAAGAAAAAAAAAAAGAGTCAAAAATGTATTCAGAGATTTGCAGCACATTTTCACAATTTTTCAAAAATAGCAGAACTACAAGCTCATATCGCGCCACTGGGTGGCGCGATATGAGCTTGTAGATCTGCTATTTTTCAACAGATAAAACACCAAAATGCGTTACACAATCAATCATATCTAGGCACAATTGGCTCAGAATAGGCTTTATATTATTTAAACTGAAAGGACATGAAGATCATCCCCATATATGGTAAGGTTATATGTGATCTGGCCTAGTCTTGAATGTCACTGTAGTCACTGTAGGACAACATCGTAACGTTCCACAGGGGCTCCAGACAGTGGCTTTCAAGACTGTTTCAAGATCTGACTAGTTAGGATTGATTTAATTTAGTCTGGCCTCAATCCGACTCTCTCTGATTCATCCAGCGATGTCCGTCTTTAGTGGACAGGATTTGTGTCAGGTGATATTCTGGGCAAGTCTTGGATGGCCTTGATCTGGACACAATCAAGATCCTGACCATGTATGGCTGGGTGAGTTTGGGGAGAAATGACTAAAATTTCAATACAGCAATTAAAAGAAAATAAAAATGTATGTTGTAATTCGTAAGTGTCTGTAAAAACATTAGCGCTGCATGGGCAAAATAATCGATACGCCAATATATCGCAATTCTTAATGCCATCATATCAATATCGAATTGCCAGGTTCAAAGCGATTTATGTAGGGTCTATACATTAATGTGTTCATGTCAGAAAGACTGCCTGACGTTATCAGGCGGCACTGATGTGTACGATTGCACTTTTTGTTATCTATATTGCTTAAAATTGCTTGAAGATGTTGATTGAACTTGTCATGGTCCATGTTGTTTAGAATTGTTTTAAAGGGGAATTCCGGACCATTTTCAACATTTTACTGTACTGTATTTTACTTGATGATGACATCATCAAGTTGTGCTTGTGTTGTGTTTGTTAATGATTTATCTTTTAGGGCCTTTTTTCTGAGGCTGTACAAATGGAACCAAATGGACCCGTGAGGGTCCATTTGGTTCCATTTGTACCCAAATGGACCCGTGAGGGTCCATTTGGTTCCATTTGTACAGCCTTAGAAAAAGTCTTGAAAATGAGTGGAATCCTCCTTGTTCTAGTATTATGAAAGCAGTTATTTGTGGGGAAAAGATGTGATATATCCATACATCAAATCGAATCGCAGCATAACTAAGAATCGCAATGTAAATCGATTCAGAAAGAACCCTAAATATCAATATTGTATTGTATTCAGTGTTGCCACAGTTACTTTGAAACAGTAATCCGACTACTGACTACTGACTACTGCTTGGAAAAGTAACTTAGTTACGTTACTGACTACTTGATTTGGAAAGTAACTAAGTTAGATTACTTTTAGTTACTTGCGGCATATAGGCCTACCACCAAAAAGGAAGACATTTTTGAAACAGGGGGTCTGGGGTAGATACATTTTGTAACTTTTAGATGCAAATCCCTGCATTTTAATGAATTAGATATCAAGCTTGATGCTGCCCCTGAGGCTGGCCAAGACATTGAAAAGAAAGTTCAAAATAGTGGTTGTACTTCCAACTGCTAAACGCGAACCGCTCTTCCTCCATCGTAGCACACTAACATTGCAGCTAACTCTCCCCCCTCTCTCGTGCCCGCGAAACAGATCTGAGGAGTAGAAGGTTTGCTATACACATATCAACACGTGGAGCGGGAATGTCACCTAAAAAAAGGGCCCACATGTTCCAATCGAACTCGTGGATTCTACAGAGTGAAATGCGAAAAAGTAACGCATCTAATATTAAATAAGTAACTGTAGTCTGACTACTGGTTTTGAAATAGTAGTTGCGTTAGACTACTCGTTACTGAAAAAAGTAGTCCGACTACAGTAACGCGTTACTAAGTAACACGTTACTGGCAACACTGATTGTATTGTGAGGTAAGTGAATCGTCCCACCCCTAAAAAACATGCGCTGCAACTTTGACTGAGCAACTATTAGCTGAGTAATATGTTTGACCAGGAGCCGCCAGACTTTGACTCCAAGGGTACTTTGGCTAGAGTGCTTTGTCCACCACTGGGTATTGGCCAAGTACATTAGATAGACGTATACGGTGCCTGGCGTTTGTCCCCCTTGTCATTCATCCATCATTACCGTGAGGAGAGAGGTGGTGGTGCCGTCGGGGTCGACAGCGCTGGACTGTTTCTATGAAACAAGTTGTGACGGTTGACGTGTGGGACCACAGAGGAGGGGGCGTGGCAGGTGTTGGGCCTTATCTGCTGTGTGCAGAGTGTGTGTAATACTTTACGTTGGTGTGTGTGTGTGTGTGTGTGTGTGTGTGTGTGTGTGTGTGTGTGTGTGTGTGTGTGTGTGTGTGTGTGAGAGAGAGAGAGAGAGAGAGAGAGAGAGAGAGAGAGAGAGAGAGAGAGAGAGAGAGAGAGAGAGAGAGAGAGAGAGAGAGAGAGAGAGAGAGAGAGAGAGACACACACCAGGGGCGTTTTTGCCTTTAGGCAGACTAGGCAGACCACCAGACATGCTTTAAAAGGATCCCAGGCTAATAAGACCGGCGCAGTGACGGCACCAGCCCTGTTCCACTAGTGGATTCCTCATTCATTTTCCTCATAGACTTTTCGAAAATGGTTAATAAAAACACGATTGCGCCGCGGCCAAAGCCAACTCGGGTCGTGACAAATAATGACAACAAACACAATATCGTCATATAATATCTAACTGTCCCAAAAGTTTGTGTGTGTCATTATGATTCGTCACGACTCGAGTTGGCTTTGTCCGCGGCGTAATCGTCTTTATATGAATTATTTTCAAAAAGTCTATGAGAAACATGAATGGGGAATCCATTTCTGGAACAGGGGCGGTGACGTCACTGCGCAGGAATATAAGCCTCATATGGATAAACACATTATACTTGTCTACTATAACTATAATTGAACATTTAAAACACATATAATAAATTATGTTCTTTAGTTTAAAATAGTTCATATTTTTTATCCCTTTGCTATGCCTGTCATAGGTATGATGTCACCGGACATTTGGTAAGGGGGGCTACAGGGAAAATCTCCAAATTGCTTAGATACACCACTGACACACACACACACACACACACACACACACGCACACACACACACACACACACACACACACACACACACGCACATTTGAAAACTCCTCCTCACTTAAGGCTACATCCCTGGATAACGTCCTGCCAGTGTTTCTAATGTCTGAGTATTTGAGCTCTTAATACTAATGCAGCAATTTCCACTAAGACTTCACAGAGCAACACACGCATGCGCGCACGCACGCACACACACACACACACACACACACACACACACACACACACACACACACACACACACACACACACACACACACACACACACACACACACACACACACACGGCAGCAGGAGACAGTTATCTGTGAAATACAATATCTCTAATGTATGTGAGGGAGGGCAGCAAAGAGAGGCTATTGTTTCATTGCATTGACGGGTGCATGGTTGAAGGTCTATAAAGGGTTGAAGGACTATACTGAATGTTCCATGTAATATAATAAATGTTATTATTTTTTTGTCATTTTTATAGCAATGGAAATGTGGATGCTAGCCCAGCATTTTTGTTTTTGTTTTAGAATATTCTTGATTTAGTTAATTATAGTCTTTTAGGTCCATTTAGCCTTGAAATTAGCCTGAAATTCATTTAGTCTTAGTCTAGTCTAAGTCCTTTAGTCTTAGTCTTAGTGGTTTAGTCTTTTAGTGTTAGTCTTCAGATCTTTTTGTCCAGTCTAGTTTTAATATGAAACATGTCATCATTTTATTTTTCACTATCAAATAACTGGAATAGTATTAAGTAATAACCTTGATTTCATGTCCTGCTCTCCTGAAAAGGTTTGCAGTGCATACTGCAGATATGACATTCATTCAAGGCAACCTGATCTACAATGTTCTTTTAAAATAGACCCACAGGACATATTACTGTGAAGTCTGCACAGATTCTTGGAAAATAATCATGTACTTGTTCAATTTATGCCTGACCTAAGTTTTCCGAAAAGCCTCAAAATATTAATACAGCAGCATTTAAAAAAATTGAACTGAATGGGATAGAAACACACTTTGAATGGGAACGACATGTCACTGTTTAACCAATTTCAACCATTATTTTAAACTCTAACTGTTGAAAAATATCAGATCTACAAGACTTTGTAGGTCTGAGAACCGTGAAAATGAACATGCTACCAAATAATCGTGTGTGTGTGTGAGTGCTGTTCTCAAAATGGGTTAAAACAAAAGTTCATTAGTCTTGTGATTTAGTCTTTGTCTTTTGAAAACATTTTTTTTGTTAGTCTAGTAGTGTTTGTCGACTAAATATCAGAAACCTTAGTCGACAAAATCAACACTGCTGCACAGAAAAATACATACATCCTCATTCTTACACTCACAGTTTCAGACACTTTTTTTACTGTGTGTTACTGTTTTGAGTTTTTGATGTTATGAGTCTCTGATGCTAGATTATTGTTTCTGATGATAGATTCTAGTTTCAGATGCTATATGCTATATTTTAGATATAACATGTCCCATTTGGGGAGGGGGGGGGGGGGGGGGGGCGAGAGAACATGTTGGAGGGGCAAGAGAATTCGCGCCACGGGCGATGAAGCCGCCCCCATACCATACCATTTTCGGATACAGGATTTTTATTAGTCAAGTAAAGCATTAAAAATAACATCAGTTGTTGTTGAAGTTGCAACAGACACGCAGCATGCATAAAGCTAAAGGTCTGACTCAGAGAGTTTTGCAGATTTTTTTTTAATCTGCACTCAATCACCACTTGACAGCTTTGGGAATGCTAGCAGACAGGGTCCTAAATCCCCATCCTGAGCTGCTCATTTGAACTCAGTGAGTGTAGAAGTATAGGCCCATGCTGTTCTGTTCACAGTGTGTGTGTGTGTAGTGTGTACAGTAATTGTTTATCTGCACGGCCCATGGAGTGGAGCGGGTGGGGGGTGGGGTGGGGTGGTGTTGAAAGGAGAGAGGGTGACTCATTAAACTGTTTTGCCTCCGCTTTCTGTAGGAGTACAGGCTGTAGTAGTAATAGTAGTCTGTGGGTGTGGGTGTGCGTGCCTGCGTGTGTGCTTTTGCACTTCAACAGTATGACATGTGTCTTTTTTGTTTTAAAGGGGCTCACCTTGAATTTTACATTTTTCAAGTTATGTTTACTCTTGCAAGTTTTTTTTTTTCTTTTAAACAATCAGGTATATTGTGATATCTGTGATTTTCGGTGTGTGTCTGAATGGGGGCACATGAATGGACACTCTCCGGTTCTTCTATTTAGTGATGTCACTAAAACTACCAATTTTAATGCATGGAAACCACACCCCCCTCTCAAAGAAGCGCCAATGAAAGAGACTGAAACCGGGCATATCAGGCATATTCTTTTATATATATATATATATATATATATATATATATAATATATATATATATATATATATATATATATATATATAATATATATATATATATATATTATATATATATATATATATATATATTATATATATATATATATATATATATATATATATATATATATTTTTTTTTTTTTTTTTTTTTTTATCCCACGATTTTGTAACCCATTTTTTCACCCAGTGCCAATTCCTAATGTGATCCTGGGCTCTACACACCCTTCGCCAACCTGGGGAGGCAGCGGACTGGCCTCATGCTTCCTTCAATGCATGAGGAGTCCAAGCTGCCTTCTTTTCACCTGACAGGGGGGAGTTTCCCTGGTTGGACGTAGCGCGTGGAAGGAACACGTTATTCCAACCAGTTCCAGTCTCCTCCAAAAATTGAACTGAATGGGATAGAAACACACTTTGAATGGGAACGACATGTCACTGTTTAACCAATTTCAACCATTATTTTAAACTCTAACTGTTGAAAAATATCAGATCTACAAGACTTTGTAGGTCTGAGAACCGTGAAAATGAACATGCTACCAAATAATCGTGTGTGTGTGTGTGAGTGCTGTTCTCAAAATGGGTTAAAACAAAAGTTCATTAGTCTTGTGATTTAGTCTTAGTCTTTGAAAACATTTTTTTTGTTAGTCTAGTAGTGTTTGTCGACTAAATATCAGAAACCTTAGTCGACAAAATCAACACTGCTGCACAGAAAAATACATACATCCTCATTCTTACACTCACAGTTTCAGACACTTTTTTTACTGTGTGTTACTGTTTTGAGTTTTTGATGTTATGAGTCTCTGATGCTAGATTATTGTTTCTGATGATAGATTCTAGTTTCAGATGCTATATGCTATATTTTAGATATAACATGTCCCATTTGGGGAGGGGGGGGGGGGCGAGAGAACATGTTGGAGGGGCAAGAGAATTCGCGCCACGGGCGATGAAGCCGCCCCCATACCATACCATTTTCGGATACAGGATTTTTATTAGTCAAGTAAAGCATTAAAAATAACATCAGTTGTTGTTGAAGTTGCAACAGACACGCAGCATGCATAAAGCTAAAGGTCTGACTCAGAGAGTTTTCTGTTTTCAATGATGAAATGCTGTTGGTTTAGTGGTGACACAGCTGTAGTTAGTCAGTAGCAGTAGTAGTGTTTCAAATCATTTTAAATAGAAGCACTTTAATTTGAAATATCTTGGGTTGTTTTGCATGGCATCGTGTTTGGGGGGGCAGACTGGGTATTTAGGGGGGCATTTAGAGGCGCGCTCTGAGCTTGTAGATCAAAACGCGATACGCAAAAGGGTTAATACAATGTGTCTGTAAAAACACAAACTCTGTGCACCCATATAACAAATGATTTTCAATTGATCGTGTGCCGTTTCTCTGCTCTCTGTCCCTGCAGGTTCTCTCCCCACGCCAACCCCTTGGACCCGAGGCACGCGCACACACACACACACACACACACACGCACACGCACTGTGACGTCGATAACGAAAATGAGCAAGTCCCCCTCCCCCAAGGGCACCCCGGCGGTGCAGCGCAGCCCCAGCGATGGAGGGGACCCGGAGGGGCCTCCGTCCCCTCAGCACTCCACGCCCGGCTCCGGCAGCCAGCAGAACAAGAAGCGGATCTCCAGTCTGCTGCAGAGTCCGGTGAGAGAGAGAGAGAGAGAGAGAGAGAGAGAGAGAGAGGAGAGAGAGAGAGAGGGAGAGAGAGAGAGAGACACACAGAGAGAGAGAGAGAGAGAGAGAGAGAGAGAGAGAGAAAGGGGATATGTGTGTGAGAGAGAGCTAAGAAAAGGCGACAACGAGAGCGAAATTGAGAAGAGAGTGCAAGTGTGTGTTTTGGCGGAGGTTGCAGAGATAAGCTACTGTGAAGGAGATATGGGAAGACTTGTTACTTGTAACGGTACTGCTCTGTCACTCACTCACTTGTCACTCTCTACAACTTCACTTCTGTTTCCATTCACACTGTTGTTCCTGTGCTGTCACTGCATCTCTGTCCCAACTGGGGCTGCCTGCAATCGATCAATGCAGGGGTGGCCACACTTTTGTCTCGAGAGCAAAAAAAACGATAACTAAAGTAAAACTGCATTGTGGGTTCAGAAAACTAACTAAAACTAACTGAAATTATAGATGGTAGATCACCATCTACCTTTTGGGCACCCCTGCTCTAGAACATCTTCTCATTTTCTCTCCCTCAATCCCTCCCTCTTTCTCTCTCTCTTCTGCTCGTTCTAGTTTGTTTCCTCCCTCCCTCCCTCTCTCCCTCTCTCTCTCTCTCTCTCTCTCTCTCTCTCTCTCTCTCTCTCTCTCGTCCCTTCCCCCCCTCAGTAGATTCCCATAGATATCTGATTATCTTCTCCTCGGTGCAGATTTTTTTTTTAATCTGCACTCAATCACCACTTGACAGCTTTGGGAATGCTAGCAGACAGGGTCCTAAATCCCCATCCTGAGCTGCTCATTTGAACTCAGTGAGTGTAGAAGTATAGGCCCATACTGTTCTGTTCACAGTGTGTGTGTGTGTAGTGTGTACAGTAATTGTTTATCTGCACGGCCATGGAGTGGAGCGGGTGGGGGGTGGGGTGGGGTGGTGTTGAAAGGAGAGAGGGTGACTCATTAAACTGTTTTGCCTCCGCTTTCTGTAGGAGTACAGGCTGTAGTAGTAATAGTAGTCTGTGGGTGTGGGTGTGCGTGCCTGCGTGTGTGCTTTTGCACTTTAACAGTATGGCATGTGCCTTTTTTGTTTTAAAGGGGCTCCACCTTGAATTTTACATTTTTCAAGTTATGTTTACTCTTGCAAGTTTTTTTTCTTTCTTTTTAACAATCAGATATATTGAGATATCTGTGATTTTCGGTGTGTGTCTGAATAGGGGCACATGAATGGACACTCTCCGGTTCTTCTATTAGTGATGTCACTAAAACTACCAATTTTAATGCATGGAAACCACACCCCCTCTCAAAGAAGCGCCAATGAAAGAGACTGAAACCGGGCATATCAGGCATATTCTTTTATATATATATATATATATATATATATATAATATATATATATATATATATATATATATATATATATATATATATATATAATATATATATATATATATATATATATATATATATATATATATATATATATATATATATATTTTTTTTTTTTTTCTTTTTTTTATCCCACGATTTTGTAACCCATTTTTTCACCCAGTGCCAATTCTAATGTGATCCTGGGCTCTACACACCCTTCGCCAACCTGGGGAGGCAGCGGACTGGCCTCATGCTTCCTTCAATGCATGAGGAGTCCAAGCTGCCTTCTTTTCACCTGACAGGGGGGAGTTTCCCTGGTTGGACGTAGCGCGTGGAAGGAACACGTTATTCCAACCAGTTCCAGTCTCCTCCATCAGGCGCCCCGGCTGGCCAGGGGGAGGCAGTTTAGAGCCAGGATTACAGCATGCATATTCTAATGAGACAGCGAATAACAATGAGGTGGGAGGGGAGAAGCAGTGAGGAGGGAGGGAGGGCTGGTTTTGTTGACATTTCTGGTACTGCAGTCAAATAGATCAATGAGAAAATATGAAAAAGAGTTGTTGCTTATAGGCTACAGATACACTTGATTTTAAATTCATGGTGGAGTCCCTGTAATCAGTGTTGCCAACTGCCAAAATGCACTGGTGGCACTTCCAAAATGCACTAGAATGCGCTAGATCTACATTCTCTAGTTGTGTAGACTTGGGCTAATTCACATGATGAATATTTTAACTCTTGAGGGTTTTACAGTATCTCTGGCGCCTGTCAATCAATTTCCCCCCAACTCACCAGCCAAAAAGCACTAGATTTCCCGCCAGGGTTTTTTTCACTAAGTTTGGTGCTAGGGAGTTCTAGAAAAGAGCTAAATATAGTGACAAATGTGCCAGGTTGGCAACAGTGCCTGTAATACTCACATACTTAGCACTTGCAGCTGTAGGTACGTCTCTAATTTATTCTGACCTGTGGTGTGTGTGCACACGCGTGCGTGCGTGCGTGTGTGTGTGTGTGTGTGTGCGTGCGTGCGTGCGTGCGTGCGTGCGTGTGTGTGTGTGTGTATGTGTGTGTGTGTAGTCTTTCAGAGAGGAGCTGGACGTGCTGATCCAGGAACAGATGAAGAAAGGAGGAAGTTCATCCAACCTATGGGCTCTCAGGCAGCTGGCAGACTACATGGCCTCCCATGGCGGCTCCCCGGCCGCCCTGCCCGTCTCACCTTCCAGTAGGCTATACACCACGTTATTTTATATGTTCATTACGATAGGATAGGATAGGATAGGATAGGATAGGATAGGATAGGATAGGATAGGATAGGATAGGATAGGATAGGATAGGATAGGATAGGATACAACAGCCGAACGGGTCTGCCATGGACGCGGCCACCACATTGACCAGCGGTTTTCAACCTTTTTGATACCAGGGCCCCACTATTTATTCAGAATTTGAGCCACGGAGGACCACCACCACCATTTGAGGACATTTTTAGCCCCACAGAACTCAAAACTAAAGATTTCTTTTGCTTTCGTCCACAATTCTTCCAGGCTGGCTTTGGAGAAGCAAAGCAGTCAAACATACAGATCAAAAAATGACCATTAATCTTCTACATTCTCTAGTTGTGTAGACTTGGGCTAATTCACATGATGAATATTTGAACTCTTGAGAGCGTAAACATGAAACCAAATGGACCCTTGCGGGTCCATTTGGTTTCATTTTTACACTCTCAAAGAGTTAGATCTGGTTAAACAACTTTCCATCATTTAGCCTGGGGACCACCTGGAAGCGGACCACTGGTTGAAAACCACTGACATTAACCCTATTTTAAAGGTTTCATGACTTTGATCGTTTTTATGATCTCATTACTCCCAGAAAACCTGAACTTTGAACCTTTTGAGCTACAATGAAAAACCAATGGAAACAGTGACATCTGCTGGCAAATGCCATTGACGTATATGGGCGTTGCAGAATGTGACATCACATTCATCAAGAAAACCAGAGCACTTCTTTGAGGGAGAAAACAACAGAAAATATACTGAATGTTAAAAAAAAAAAGTTCAGTTTTTGGGTTCCAAAAACCTAAAAAAAGAAAAACTGACAAAACGTTTTCCCCCAAATTACAGTTCTTTTAAGATAAAAATGTTCTAAGGATTTCATAGATGTTCACAATTAATGTAAACGTTCACAATGTTCCACAATAATGCTTTGCGAGTGTGCACATTCCTGAATGTTCTTTGCCTCGCGAAACTGTCGTATGACAATGTGTGAAATAGTGTTTAAGAGGTGAAAAAACAGTGCTCTACAAACAAGAGACAAATAAAGAAACCTAATCACACGGTATGTAATCGGCGTGTAATCCCCCGTGTAGTGAAACACTACCCATTCAAATTATATGAATGTAGAAAAACTCCACACCGTTAGAGAGGTGCGCGCACACACACACACACACGCACGCACGCACGCACGCACAGACTGTACACAATTACTGTAAGTCTTTTCCATGCTAAAAGCCCATTTAAAAAAAAAAAAGTATGCCCACGCCGGCAAAATCACAACACATGGCAAACGATCAAGTTCTCATTAGTATAGTATGCGCACAGAGACAATGAAAACAAGTGAATCACTATTTCACCCTCCCGCCCACTATTCCCACACTGTTGGAAAGGACCACTTCAACATGTCTTCGTATATAGTAGTAGGTCCTCGCTAATGTGCATGATAAAATATTTTCTTTTTTATTCGGCTTGTGTCTCACAGGAGGGCTGTGGGTTAACCCTAACCCATTTGATGACATTTTAGCCCCACAGAACCCCAAAACTAAAGATTTCTTTTGCTTTTTGTCCACAATTCCAGGCTGGATTTGGGATCCAGCCTGGATTTGGGGAAAACGAAACAGTCAAACGTACAGATCAACATCTTCTACATTCTCTAGCTGTGTAGACCCGGGGCTAATTCAGAAGATGAATATGTGAACTCTTGAGAGCGTAAACTGCTTTAAAACCCTTAGTGTACTGAACGCGTTTTGGTGTTCTAAGCATTATGTTTTAACTATTGAAAAATAGCAGATCTACAAGCTCATAGCGCGCCACCGAGTGGCGCGCTATGAGCTTGTATCTCTGCTATTTTTTTAAAACTCGTGAACACGTGGTGCAAATCTATGAATGTTATGTTGTTCAGAAACGAGAAATCTAGACAGGACACAATGGGTTTTGGTGTTCTAAGCGTTATGTTTTAACTATTGAAAAATAGCAGATCTACAAGCTCATAGCGCGCCACTCGGTGGCGCGCTATGAGCTTGTAGATCTGCTATTTTTTGAAAAACTCGTGAAAACGTGGTGCAAATCTTATGAATATTATGTTATTCAGAAACTAGAAATCTAGACAGGACACAAATGGGTTGATTCTCTTTTTCTGTTCTCCTTGTCATTCTGTCTGTCTGTCTGTCTGTCCCCCAGACATGATGATGGTGACTCCCATCAACGACCTGCAGTCCGTTGAGCCAGGCAGCATGGTGAAAGGGGAGAGGCTGATGCGCTGCAAGCTGGCCAGCGTCCACCGCCTGCTGGACCTGTACGGCTGGTCCCAGTTCAGCCGCGCCTGCCTCACTGTCAGTACCGTAGCCCAGTTCACACTTCACACTGCAATGCAATCTACGCAATGGACCTTTTAGCTAAGCCAGACCCTCAAAATCTTAATCTCTTCCAAATCCATCAACAAGGCATGCCCTATGCCAGGGGTTTTCAACCTTTTTCATCCCAGGGACCAGCATTTATTCAGAATTTGAGCCACGGACCACCACTTGAGGACATTTTAGCCCCACAGACCCCAAAACTAAAGATTTATTTTGCTTTTGTCCATCTTCTCTTAGTTTTGTAGACTTGGGCTAATTCAAAAGATAAATATTTTAACTCTTGAGAGTGTAAAAATGAAACCAAATGGACCCTTGCGGGTCCATTTGGTTTCATTTTTACACTCTCAAGAGTTACATCTGGTTAAAACAACTTAGCTGGGGACAACCTGGAACCCTCTCAGGGACCACTGGTGGTCCCCGGAACACCTGTTGAAAACCCCTGCCCTATGCAGTGGAAAAATGTGTGTGTGGCATTCATTTTTTAAAACAAGGTTTTATCATACAGGAAATTGGTGCAGAGGTTTGGCTATCACATGTTATGCTTAGCTGTGATTGGACTATAGTAGTTTGGGGAGGGGTTATCTAAAGGTCTATTGGACAGTAGCAGTTTGGGAGGGGCTTAGCTAAAGGTCCAATCAAACTGACAGACGCAATCATAGTATTGCTCTTCGTTTGTATTTCTCGATCTCTACTTTATTAGTTTGTGAAATTTATCAGATAGTTAGCCAATCTTGGACTTAATCATGAAATGTCCAAGAAATGTCTTCGCCAATGTGTTTCTAATGGTGTCTATTAATAACATGTACTAAAATGGTGAAATTCAACTCCTGTTTGAACCCTAATAAAAAAAACAGGTCAAAGTCGGGGTACTAGTCACAACCTAACCTATAGAAGGCAAAACATGCAACGTTTAGTCTACAGTAGGGGTTTTCAACAGGTGGTCCGGGGACCATCAGTGGTTCTTGAGAGAGTTCCAGGTGGTCTCCAGACTAAGTGATGGAAAGTTGGCTTATCAGACTCTTTGAGAGCGTAAACGTGAAACCAAATAGACCCTAGCGGGTCCATTTGGTTTCATGTTTACACTCTCAGGAGTTAAAATATTCATCATGTGAATTAGCCCCAAGTCTACACAACTAGAGAATGTAGAAGATTAATGGTCATTTTGATCTACATGTTGGACCGTTTTGTTTTTTGGGGGTCTGTGGGGCTAAAATGTCATCAAACGGTGGCTCAAATTCTGAATAAATAGTGGGCCCTGGGATAAAAAAAGATTGAAAACCCCTGGTCTACATACTGTATATTGGCCTCCATTTTCGTCACCGCTAAACCCCTTATCCAGGGCTTGACACTAACACTTGCCCGCTTGCCCGGGGCAAGTAAAAAAAATGGTGGGGCAAGTGAAGGCTGCTACCTGGTTGCCCGATCGGGCAAGACCTCTGTGTCTTTCCCTGCTTTCTAGATATCCACAATTCCAGGCTGGATTTGGGAAACAAAACAGGCAAATTAACATACACATCAAAATGACCATTAATCTTCTACATTCTCTAGTTGTGTAGACCTGGGCTAATTAAGATGATGAATTTTAACTCTTGAGAGTGTAAAAATGAAACCAAATGGACCCTTGTGGGTCCATTTGGTTTCATTTTTACACTCAAGGTTTAAAGATACATCGCATGGATGCAACTGGGACGTATCCTCAGTGATGTATCCCAAGGTCATCGGGGGTTTCGGGTCTCGCAACATCATACCCCTCACTCAGGCGACCCAGCCGGGTTGATCAAGTCCCGACTTACGTCCCAGTAGCTACTCTCGGTCAGTCCACTAGGGAAAGACCCAAGGCCATACAATCCACTGTTCCAGAACTATTCCGCCGGTACTGGGAGGCACGATACTCTGGCACATGGAAGGACTAGGCTCTGTGGGTTGACTCCTGTCCAGACCCTCCTACGTCTCACCAGGTCTGCTCCTGCTCTCACCAGGTTGGCACAGGACCTGTGCGTTGCACCAGACTCCCAGCACCGGCAATACATTCAGGAGCAGTGAATCACAATGGCCCTCCTAACGGCCTCACCAAGGGTTGTTGGGCTTCCTCCTCACGGAGGACACAGGCTGGGGCGCTAACCCATACTGCTCACCGAGTGCCGTCTACATTCCGGCTGTCACCCGTCTCTCCGGTGGTCACCAAGTCTTTCCCTGGTTGTCACATAGTCTATTCCTATGAGCCACTATAAATAGAAACTAAAGGTTTAAAGATACATCGCATGGATGCAACTGGGACGTATCCTCAGTGATGTATCCCAAGGTCATCGGGGTTTCGGGTCTCGCAACATCATACCCCTCACTCAGGCGACCCAGCGGGGTTGATCAAGTCCCGACTTACGTCCCAGTAGCTACTCTCGGTCAGTCCACTAGGGAAAGACCCAAGGCCATACAATCCACTGTTCCAGAACTATTCCGCCGGTACTGGGAGGCACGATACTCTGGCACATGGAAGGACTAGGCTCTGTGGGTTGACTCCTGTCCAGAACCCTCCTACGTCTCACCAGGTCTGCTCCTGCTCTCACCAGGTTGGCACAGGACCTGTGCGTTGCACCAGACTCCCAGCACCGGCAATACATTCAGGAGCAGTGAATCACAATGGCCCTCCTAACGGCCTCACCAAGGGTTGTTGGGCTTCCTCCTCACGGAGGACACAGGCTGGGGCGCTAACCCATACCATACCCATACTATAGAGTTACATCTGGTTAACCAACTTAACTGGGGACCACCTGGAACCCTCTCAGGGACCACTTGTTGAAAACCCCTGGTTTAAAGCACCCAAGTAGGAAGTAAACTTAAATGCAAAATTTACAATATATTTTTGGCAGGCAAGTGACCATGACCTGAGGGCAAGTAGAACCTGACTTGCACTTGCCAATGGGCAAGTGTCTCAGAGACCTTAGTGTCAACCCCTGCCTTATGCCTTAACTTCTTTGCCTTTTAAACTATTAAAATAAAACCTTTTTCAATAGTTTTAACGGCCAGTCTACAAGCTCACAATGTGTCAATAGATCGGCACGTGGAACCATGCCAAAACGTTTTTCAAAATAGTAAAAAAAAAATGATAAGGGGTTTAGGATAAGGTGTTTAGATGGTAACGGAAATGGAGCCCATTGTCTGTATTGTCTGTCTGTCTGTCTGACTGACTGTGTTGTTATCCATCAGCTGCGTGTCAGTAAGGAACAGGAACACTTCCTGGTGGTTCCAGATGGTCTAACCTACAGTGAGGTCACAGCATCCAGTCTGGTGAGTACTACACATTTTACTCCCCATTACACCCACTGTACTGTAATATAGTCGTCCAAGTAGAATAGCACACGTTTAGTGGGCTGGGTGGGTGGTTGAGGCCTTTGCATAATTTAATAAAGCCAGGAATAATGTGTGCCCCGTGTCGAAACACACACAAAATGCCTGCCAGGGTCCGTTCGTATAGTGCAATGGTTTTCAACCGGTGGTCCGGGGACAACCAGTGGTCCCCTTGAGAGGGTTCCAGGTGGTCCCCAGCTAAATGATGGAGAGTTGGTAACCCAAATGGACCCTTATAGATCTGTAGCTCTTGAGTTACATTTACTCTAAGAGTTGCATTTACGCTCTCAAGAGTTAAATTCTATTCAAACATCTGAAATACGTCATTTTCAAGAATCTACACAATTAGAAAATGCAAAAGAATTGTTGTTTTGGCCAATGTTTTTGCCAGTTATCGCATCTAAATTGTGAACACATACTGTACTTGAAGATCCTTAGTTTTGGGTCCAAGAGACTAAACTCAACATCAAATGGTGGTCTGTGGCTAAAAAACCAGTCTCATGAGGTTTTGGCGAATATGCACGTTATGGCACAGGGCCCATTACGTGAATACTCGCCAAGAATAGGCAAAAATCCGTGGATATTCGCTTACAATAAATCCGTGCATATTCGTCTTCCCACTGAAAATGACGGAGCGACGCCGTCTCTGCCGACCATGAGCATTGTGAAGCGCCACTGAGCGAGGCGCTATAGCCGAGCGAATTGCCGCGCTGAGCGTTGCGATGGTCGGCAGAGCCGACTCAGCCACGTCCGAGTTGCGACATGTTAGGGACAGAATAGTAAATATTAAAAAACCCAAATGGCCCCAGCCACTTCCGGTTTGTGGAAAAAACACGCCTACGCGCATAGTCACGGATTTTTGCTTTAACTCGCAGTGTATCCACGCAATTCCTAGGTGCCATTCCGTGTATAGTGTAGTACTTTCTGTGAGACTGCACTGGGCTAAAATGCAGAATAAATAGTGGGTCCTGGTACGAAAAAGGTTGTAAACCAGTGGTGTAGTGAATAATAGCAAACGTTTGTAGAAACTAGAGCACAGGTCTTCATGCAGTAACAAATTTCCCATTAGTGCTGAGTTCAGCTCTACTATACATTTAAAGCCATAATGGGTAACTTCACTGCTGGTGACTGCCAGTACTAGGGCATTAACTAAATATTCGACTAGTCGATTATTCGACTAGCAAAACACTATTCGACTATTAATTCACTATTCGTTATTCGGTAATAATAATTTTTGATATATATTTTTCAATTTTCTGCAGCAGGCATTGTGGATGTGTGCTGTGGTGTTAGTAGTAATTGTAGGTTGATTGCTCATTTTTCATGTCGTAATGTAACTGAGTTACAGTATTGTAATAGGCACGTTTTTTTTTTCAATGGGAAGTCCAGAATCACACATTTTATTGGCTAAAAAACAAATATATATATCACTATAGACTAGTCGACAATTATTCGACTACCAAAGTATTCGATTCGACTAGCAAAAAACGTGTTTGGTTAATGCCCTAGCCAGTACTGCAGTTTTTAGAGTCCTACATTTCCCAGCATCCCTTGCGTGGTTAAGTCGAATTCTGATTGGTCCTCATAATCAAGGACCAATCAGATGTGTGTGACATCCTTCCCATAATTGCAATAGAAAACATATTTAGAACAGGCTTCGAGGGCTGAAATTCAGGGAACAGCTGACGTGACAGATACAGATATGTCAATCACGATGGGTATCAAAGATTTGTCAACAAAGATTTGTCAGCTAGAATTTTGACAGCTAAAATCCCATAAAACAAAAGAAAGCAGCAAATGAAAAACAACACATCTTTTACTTTCTCTAATGACAACCTAAAACATGAACTTTGGTTGAACTTTGGTTGAAAAAAAAAAGTCCTATAAATGTCTAATGTAGGAACTAGGCTAGACTAGACTGTAGTTGTGACTCTAGTTATTTCCGTCCCCATGCAGGTGAAGGTGAACATCTTGGGTGAGGTGGTGGACAAAGGCAGCACCGCCCTGGGGGTGGACTTGGAGAGGTTCAGCCTTCACTCGGCCATCTACTCCGCCCGGCCGGACGTCCGCTGTCTGCTGCACCTTCAGACGCCGGCCACTGCCGCCGTGAGTCAACACTTAACACACAGTCAGGCACGAGTTGGTGTGAGAATGACCCGATTAGTAGCTAGAAACTATTAACCTATTTCAAACCTGGCACTCGATCCGACAAAATGTCTTCTAAACCCTAACAGTTTTCTGGAAAAAAAAAAAAAAAAAAAAGAAAAAATCTGTGTTTCTGTGTCAGCACTGCTAATAATATTTCAAGGACCCCCGGAATTATCTGTGACATTCGCTCTGAAATAGTCTGAATATTTGCACTCGCATCACGCAACTCAGTGGCACGGTACGAGCTTGTAGATCTGCTAAATCCAATGCAAAGAGTTAATGCAGTTCCATTGTGTACATCATGGTATGCTACTGTATAAGGCCAAGCTTATTTGGCTCGCCATGTTTTAAACCATCTGAATTAAAGCCTACAAAACCATGTTTTATGCTGCTATAACCTGACGCGGAGGGTTTCAGCGTATGCCTGCCGACCACCTGAGTGAAGAGACGTCAACACTTCAATCAGATTCTAGTTTCTGGTGGTAGATTCTGTTCCTCATGCTAGATTCTATTTCCCACTGTAGATTCTAGTTCCTCTCAGTAGACTGTAGTTTCTGAAGTTAGATTCCAGTTTCTGACACTAAATTCTAGTTTCCCGACACTAGATTCTAGTCCATGACCCTAAATCCTAGTTTGTGACACTAAATTCTAGTCCCGAGGCGCGAGGTTCTAGTTTTTCTGGAAAAAAAATCTCAGTCAGTGATGCTTAACATATTTTTTTGTAGATTTGAGTCAAAAACGTTTGCTTCCGAATTCCGTATTCAAAGATTTGCACCGCATTTTCGTTTTTTTTTTTTTTTTTTTTTTTTTCAAAAATAGCAGAACTACAAGCTCGTATCGCGCCACTCGGTGGCGCGATACGAGCTTGTAGATCTGCTATTTTTCAACAGCTAAAACACCAAAACGTGTTGAGTACGCAAATGGGTTAAAGTAGGGCTTCCATCTCCATAAATAAACACCCTTCTTCTTCTCCTTCGCTTCGTGTTACAGGTGTCGGCCATGAAGAGCGGCCTGCTGCCGCTCTCTCACGAGGCGCTGCTGGTGGGAGACGTCACCTACTACGACTACAACGGCGTGATGGAGGACGAGAAGGACAGGGTGGAGCTGCAGAAGAGCCTGGGGCCCACCTGCAAGGTATAGGAGAGAGTTCATGGAACTCTCACAATGCAGGGGAGGCAGGGGCGGATTGGCCATCTGGAGTACAGGGAGTTTTTTCCCGGTGGCCTGCGCCGCCACCTAGTGGCCTGCTGGACAAGATCCAAAATGCACTTAGTGGCACTTCCAAAATGCACTAGAATGTGCTAGATCAGGGGTGCCCAACCTTTTTTGACCCAATATCTACTTTTCAGCAGCCACGGGATCTACCAGTCCAATATCAACATTTCAAACCACACGCATCGTTGCCAGCCTGCAGTAACTTCACAACAACACAACACTACTTTGTTTTACCACTTTACTTTATGTCCATATAAGCATAAAGTACAACAGACTTGTCATAAATAGGCCTACAACAGTACAACATAAGTACAACAGACATGGACAAACACTGCCATTGCAAATGCATCACACACACAGACGAAAATCGCTCTTTTTTCTTTTCCACCCCATTTTTTTTCTTTCCCCCCCACATCTCCCGAGATCTACTTGTGATCAGGCCGAGATCTACCAGTAGATCCCGATCTACTGGTTGGGCTCCCCTGTGCTAGATGCTCGCCTGGAACATACAGATCAAAATGACCATTAATCTTCTACATTCTCTAGTTGTGTAGACTAAGTTGGGCTAATTCACATGATGAATATTTTAACTCTTGAGGGTGTAAAAATGAAACCAAATGGACCCGCAAGGGTCCATTTGGTTTCATTTTTACGCTCTCAAAGAGTTACATCTGGTTAACCAGCTGCCCCCGCCCCCCCCCCCCCAATCCGCCCCTGCAGGGGCGGGTGTATCTAGGCATGGGCATGGGGGGGCAATGCTCCCCTAAATGCCCAGACTACCCCACCAAACGTGATGGAATTAAAGCGCGTATACTGAAAATGTTTTGAAACACTATACTTACTGCTGATAACTAACTACAGCTGTGGCACCGCTAAACCAACAGCATTTCATCATTGAAAACAGAAAACTCTCTGAGTCAGACCTTTAGCTTTATGCATGCTGCGTGTTGCAACTTCAGCAACGACTGAAGCTGTAACTGAAAATGTAACTGAAAATGATATTTTTAGCTGCCCCCCCCCCCCCCCCCCCAATTGGGAAATGTTACATCCGCCCCTGCTCACATGTAATGCCAGAGTAGGTGTTATGGCTTCATTGCAGTTTTTATGTGTCTGTGTGTGTTATATTTTTAGTCAGCCTGGGTATCAGGCTAGAGCTTGTGTCTACAACAGGGGTGGGCAATTATTTTTCCCAAGGGGCCAAATGAGATACATGAAATATTGTGGAGGCTGAACTAAAGTCTGCGTAATAATAATTTAATTTCAAGATAAAAGTAAGAGTAAAACCAACCATTTTGACACCAGGGCCCTCTATTTATTCAGTATATTGAGCCACGGACCACCATTTGATGACATTTTAGCCCCACAGATCGCAAAACTTTCTTCAAGATTTCTTTTGTTTTTGTCCACAATTCCAGGCTGGATTTGGGAAACAAAACAGGATAACAAAAATGACCATTCTCTTACATTCTCTGATTGAATGTGTAGACTTTGAGCTAATTCAGATGATGAATATTTTAACTCTTGAGAGTGTAAAAATGAAACCAAATGGACCCGCAAGGGTCCATTTGGTTTCATTTATACGCTCTCAAAGAGTTACATCTGGTTAACCAACTTTCCATATTTAACTTGGAACTCTCTCAAGGACCACTGGTGGTCCCCGGGCCGGTTAAAGTCAGCCAAAGGGCCGCATTTGGCCCCCGGGCCGCATAATGCCCAGGTATGGTCTATAACATCATCGAAATAAGCCGTGTTTGCAATATGAAAGGTGAAATGGCCCTTTAATAGCCATTTGTGGGGACTTTTAGAGAATAGAATTCACCCTAACTTCATGTTCTAAATGTGACCTACAGGTTCTGGTGCTGAGGAACCATGGTATTGTGGCTCTTGGGGAGTCAGTGGAGGAGGCATTCTACACCATCTACCACATTCAGGCTGCCTGCCAGATACAGGTACGGGTACATACACGCTCTTGGATACACACATTCTTTGCTTAAAAATATGTTCTGGCTTTTTCTGCCTTCATTGATAGTTTAAAGTAATTTGACAGGAAACAGAGGGATGGCAAAAAACATGCAGCGAAGGCCATCGGGATCGGGAGTCGAACCCGCGGTACACAGTCAAGCTGCATTGGCAGCCTACGTGACCCAGTTGAGCTAACTGTCTGGGCCGGACAAAAACATTCTTGAACATACAGTACATACTATGCATTACGCACATTATAGATACAATATTTGCGCGGGCAGTGCAGGTTGCAGGGGTCAGCGACTCAGCATGAGGACGGCTGGATGACAAGACATATGCACACTGCAGCATCAGCACACACACATTAGCCTTAACAGACAGAGAGAGCTACACTGTGCTTTTGTTGGACATCAAGCAGGAACGCTTGCATGCAGTGTAGGAGAGCCAGTTTTACATCGTACACAGTGCTTGACCTTGCTGTGCAAGCGACCTCTTTGCAACAATTCATTGAGAAGATCTGCATTGCAGGGTGGTGTGTGTGTGTGTGTGTAAGGCATTAAGGACCATCAAGGAGACAAGAGGCTAGATGGAGTGTACATCGTATACAGGAATTCATTACTTTTACCTTCAATGTCCAAAAAATATGAAGGGTGGACAGGACACTGTTGTGGAATCGGCCGGCCCAGTAAACTCCTCAGGATATACAATGCTGTAGCTCCTCTATGGAAACTAACTATTAAAAAAACTGAAGCTAACAACCAGGCTCCCAAAAGAGCCTTCTTGTTGTTTGTAATCCATAAACAAAAACACAAATTCCCATTGAACAGCAAATAACAACACAAGCACATGATAGTGTCAGGCTTCAGGCATGACCAATCAATCTATGCAGGCACAGAGGGACAAACTAGGCAGTGCCAGTTCGAAATGATCGCCTCCACATCATCAGTTTATACTAGGTATTAGGGCTGCGACGATATTGGTACCTCACGATACGATATAGGTGGCGATATTAGGCCTTCGATAATGAATATATCACAATATTTGATATATTGCGATATTTGCTATATATCAATATATTGCATGAAATTTATCAACGATATATCATGATACTGTAACTGTAGCTGAAGAACAAAAACAAAAAATCAATAAATGAGTGAATAAAAAACTAAAATACAAAAAAAGAACTTACTAATGTATAATGTAAAAAAGCTAAGATAAATACCTGAGGTATTTATCTTAGCTTTTTTATTTGTCTCAACTGATTCTCATACCAGGCTTTTTGTTTTTTATCTTGTGTTTGCTTTTTGGGAACGAAGCAGCTATAGAAGACGGAATTATTAGGGAGGATATATTCCCGGAAATATCACAATATTTTCTAAAGGAATATGCGATATATATTGCGGGAGGAAGTATACGATATTACCACAATAACAATATTTCAGTCTCCCATTAATGATTTTTTTGTCCACCACAAAAGCCTGCATTTATCAGTATCGGTTGATATCGGTATCGGAAATTAAGAGTTGGACAATATCGGGATATTGGATATCAGTAAAAAGTCAATATCGGACTGATTCGGGCATATCTACTTTATACCACCAACAGAACTATAAATCAGAGGTGACTGTAACACACTTAAAGGGGAATTCCACCCATTTTCAACATTTTTTTTCTGAGAGCGTACACATGCAACCAAATGAACCCTAACAGGTTCAATCAAGTTTTATCTATTTGCAGTAAAGCCAAATATTTAGGTCATATAATAACAGACCAACTGTCTGATGACGATGATTTGTACAGGCAGCGTCGTGTTCTTTATGCTCAGGCAAACATGTTGGGAAGGAAATTCCACTCCTGTTCACCTGAGGTAAAGGTGAATCTATTCAGAGCATACTGCACACCCCTATATACCGCCCCCTTGTGGGTCAGGTATAAGAAAGCAAGCATGTATAAACTGCAGGTTGCTTATAATGACTGCATGCGCATATTGTTGAGAAAGCCAAGGTGGTGCAGTGCTAGTGAGTTATTCTGTAGTGTTGGAGTGTGTACTCTTCAAGCATTACTAAGAAACCTAATGTACAAGTTCATGTGTCGCCTAAATGATTCCCAGAACTCTGTGATTTTATTGTTATGTAACCCCAGCTTCAGTACTACAAGGTATCAGTCTGCTTTTTGGAAGCACTGGTATGACTGTTTACTGTATAACTGATGTTTTGATGGAGGAGGGATGTTTTCTGTTGTATAGTTGTCTCTGTATGTTGTCTGTTGTTTTTACTGGACCCTGAGTCTGAGCAATAAAAGTTGATTGATTGATTTGGTTCCATTTGTACGCTCTCGGAAAAAAAGAAGCGTCTAAAGAAATCCATTAACATGGTGAAAATACATCTTGATGATGTCATCAAGATGTTTCACCATGTTAGTGGTTTTCTTCAGACCTCCATTTCTTGGGAACACAAAATGGGGAAACTTTTTTTTTTTTTATCATGTCCATCCAGCACCTCTAAGGTATACTAATGACATATTAGAATGTTGAAAATGGGTGGAGTTCCCCTCTAACTGTAACGCGGTGTTGTTGTGCTCAGGTGTCGGCGTTGTGCTGCTCGGGCGGGGAACAGAACCTCATCATGCTGGACCGCAGCACCCACAGACCCAACCCGGCCGGCACGGTGGGCTGGGCCGGCTCTACCTTCGGCCCGCTGCACAAGAGCCGCCTGGGGGAGCACGAGTTCGAAGCCCTCATGAGAACACTGGATAACCTGGTAAGAAGGTCCTAGGACCTAGGACATGTTTGACCGTCTTGGTTTACGCTTCACAGCAAGCTCAACTCAGCTATAGAGCTGCGCAGTGACGTCACCGCCCCTGTTCCGGAAGTCTTTTCCCAATTCATTTTTCTCATAGACTTTTCGAAAATAATTTATATCAAGACGATTACGCCGCGGCCAAAGCCAACTCGGGTCGTGACAAATCATGACAACAAACACAATATCGTCATGTAATATATAATTGGGAAGAAGTAGAAAACGGCATGATACAAGACTTTTTGTTTCATTTTTCATCTTAGAAATTATTTTATTGTCCCCAAAAGTTTGTGTGTGTCATCATGATTCGTCACGACTCGAGTTGGCTTTGGCCGCGGTGTAATCGTCTTGATATAAATTATTTTCGAAAAGTCTATGAGAAAAATGAATTGGGAAAAGACTTCCGGAACAGGGGCGGTGACGTCACTGCGCAGCTCTATTGAGGGGTCAGAAACCACAACAGAGCAGCCAGTCGTCAAGTGACTATACTGAGCCTCTCTGAGTCCTAACTGCAGTTGGGAATACATTGGGCCTCATGCGCCAACCGTTCTTAAGATGTTCTTAAGAGGAAATTTGTTCTTAGGCACACTTAAGAAGTTTTTAAGAACATTTTGGGATCCCTCAATGTTTTCTTAGCTGTGATTTGTTCGTAGGTAAGAGCAAAATCTACGCACACTGAGGAGGACTCTTAGGGTGCCTTTTTGTTCTTAAATGCAATCTGAAAAGAAAAGGGATAACAGCGCCCTCTACAAGATGTGTAAAGTCTGGTCTAGGGACCTCAAGGGTCGATAAGGACATTCCAGGCGGACCACAGCAAACATTTTACCACTCTTCTAATCCCATTTTATATTTTGAAAATAGCTCATCTACAAGGTCACAGCACATTCCATTACTTTTGTAGATCAGATATTTGATAAATCTTCAAAACAAAAAATATTATTGTGCCCCCATAACCCCCCCACCATACCCACCTCATACCCCCCCCCACTATACCCACCTCATACCCCCCACCATACCCACCTCATAACCCCCCCACCATACCCACCTCATAACCCCCCCACCAAGACCCCCAACATACCCACCTCATAACCCTCCACCATACCCACCTCACAACCCCCCCACCATACCCTTCAAAACAAAAAATATTATTGTGCCCCCATAACCCCCCCACCATACCCACCTCATACCCCCCCCCACTATACCCACCTCATACCCCCCACCATACCCACCTCATAACCCCCCACCATACCCACCTCATAACCCCCCCACCAAGACCCCCCAACATACCCACCTCATAACCCTCCACCATACCCACCTCACAACCCCCCCACCATACCCACTTCATACCCCCCCACCATACCCACCTCATAACGCCCCCCCCATCATACCCACCTCATAACCCCCCCCACCATGCCCCCCATAACCCCCCCACCATACCAAAACCACCTCATAACCCCCCCACCATACCCACCTTATAACCCCCCCCCCCACCATACCCACCTCATAACCCCCCCCCCCCCCCCCCCCCATACCCACCTCATAAGCCCCCCCCCCCCCCCCCCCCCCCCCCCCCCCCCCCCCCCCCCCCCCCCCCCCCCACATACCCTCCACCCCCCCTTATCCCCATACACCCCCACCCACTATTGTCCCTTCATACCCACCCTCCAGAGTCCAGTTATAACATTTTATATTCAGTACTATCCACTACATCTGCAAATAACATGGGCATTGTGCTAATTTCAGCCATTTCAGCCTTTATTTCTCTGTGTGAGGTCCTGTGAGTTCTGAGTGCTGCAATCACACACAGGTGTGACTGGAGTCCTGCAGAACCAAACCCACCTGGGTAAAGCACAGGAAGGAGAGGGAGTTCCCAATGCCTTATATGGGAATCGGTGGGCGGTTTCCTATGGTAATTAGGATGCAAATTAAGACAGGTGGGGCGTCTACCTATGATAATTTGAAGGAACTGGCACACCCCTTCAACTTACAAGGATTTGGATTCATCACCATAAGAACACATTTTGCGAACAAAATGCCGACTTAAGAACGCTTCATGAATCTGACTGAACTTCTCTTAGAAATTCTCTTAGGAAGAAATCTAGGAGGAAAATGTAAGAACTTATTGGCGCATGAGGCCCATTGTTTTCAACGAGAACGGCGCAAATAAGAGATATTTTAGGTACGTCTCTGTCTACTGTCTCTGCAATGTTTATGTTGTACTATCATTAAAGAACAACTGTTTCAAAGTCATTAAAGCTGGATTAAATATCTGAGTCCGACGCATTTCTGCATACTCCTTGTTCCTTGCTTGTTGATATTGATCAAAACATTGCTAGGTGTATCAGGCCCTTTATGCCTCGCTGTGGTTGGACCACAGCAGTTCGGGGAGGAGGAGGGGCTTATGGAAAACTCTATTGATCTAGAGCAGGGGTTTTCAACAGGTGGTCCGGGGACCACCAGTGATCCCTGAGAGGGTTCCAGGTGGTCCCCAGCTAAGGTGGTAAACCAGATGTAAACCAAATGGACCCTTGCGGGTCCATTTGGTTTCATTTTTACACTCTCAAGAGTTAAAATATTCATCATCTGAATTAGGCCCCAAGTCTACACAACTAAGAAGATGGACAAAAGCAAAAGAAATCTTTTAGTTTTGGGGGGTCTGTGGGGCTAAAATGTGACTCCAGATGTAACTCTTGAGAACGTAAAAATGGAACTCTTGAGAACGTAAAAATGAAACCAAACCAGTGGTCCCTGAGAGGGTTCCAGGTGGTCCCCAGCTAAGTTGGTTAACCAGATGTAACTCTTGAGAACGTAAAAACGAAACCAAATGGACCCTTGCGGGTCCATTTGGTTTCATTTTTACACTCTCAAGAGTTAAAATATTCATCATCTGAATTAGGCCCTGAATTAAGTCTACACAATTAAGAAGGTGGACCAAAGCAAAATAAATCTTTAGACTAAAATGTAACCCCCCCCCCCCATCCCCCCCCGCAGGGCTACCGTACCGGCTACGCGTACCGCTTCCCGGTGCTGCTGGAGCGCACGCGGATACGCAGGGAGGTGGAGATCCCCGCCACCGTCTCGGGCTTCCACCAGTTCGACGAGGACGGCCGCGAGGCGGCGCTCCGGCAGCACCCGTTCGCCCAGCGGCAGCAGCAGGAGAGAACCCGCTGGCTCAACACCCCCAACAGCTACCAGAAGGTCAACCAGGAGCAGGCCGCCAGCCCGGGGCACCAGCGCACCACTGTGAGTGAGAGGCTGGCTGGAGCAAGGGGGCTGTTTCTAGGCTAGTCAGCCTAGAGCAGGCCTGGCCAACCTGTGGCTCTTGAGCCGCATGCTGCTCTTTGGCTGGTTTCTTGCGGCTCTTAAGGGCCTTTCACATGACAAGTGTCAAAATTGCTTGGTCTGGCACAGCCATTCATTCCCTATATTATGATTATAAAATCGATTTTGTGTGTGTGAGCTCACAATGTCATATATTTTTGTTTGTGGAACTGGTTCAACTGAGAGTTTGTGTGTGAGACAGTGCACACAATGTTAATTATTGAAAATAACTGGCCTACATAATCCATCCATTTTAACCCGCTTATCCGAAGTCGGGTCGTGGGGGCTAGGAGTCATTATAGAGGTCTGTGTGTGTGAGAGAGAGGAAGGGATGGGGTGATGTTCATGTGTGTCCATCTGTATGATGTGGCTCTTTGCAGCAGCACGGTAAAAAAGTGGCTCTTAGTCTCTGACTGGTTGGCCACCCCTGGCCTAGAGGCTCAGTCATACTCCACGGTGAAGTGGCTGGCGGTGAAAGGGTTTCACCGTGTTGTAGTTTTTTCAGTCTTCACCCTGGAGTATATATGATACAGGGTGAAGCCTTAAAAAAAACTCCACCACGGTGAAACCCCTTTCACCACCAGCCACTTCACCGTGGAGTATGACTGAGCCTTAGGGCGCCATGAGGGGAGGAGGGGGCAGGACCGGGGTGGTGCCCACCAGACATGCTTTAGAAATGATCGCCAAGCTAATAAGCCTCACGTGGATGAATACATTATACTTGTCCTCTATAACTAGAAATTGAACATTTAAAACGCATAGAATATGTGTTTTACTGTAGTTTAAAAATACAGTAGTTCATGTTTTTTATCCCTTGGGGAGGGCGCCATTTTACTGCGCCTGCCTGTCATAGGTATGACGTCACAGGACGTCATACCCCCCCCCCCCCCCCCCCCCCCCCCCCCCCCTTACCAAATGGAGGGGGAAAATCGATGAAAATCGCCGATAATGCCGATTAACTGGTTAACTGGTTAATGGGGTCCTGGGATCATTTTTTAGCTTCTGTTTTTTTTTTTTTTTCTTTTCTTTTTTTTTACTAAAAACTTAAATGGGTGTTTGACTGTCTTTGAGCTTTTTTTTTTTTCAGAGTGTGCAGAGTGTTTTGTCTGAGAGTGTGCAACAAAATTCGAACGTTCTCAGAAAGACATGTTGAAAATGGGTAGAATTCCCCTTTAAGCAAAAAAAAGAAAAGAAAGATGATCTGCAACACATTGCTGACATCTAGCCAGTTAGTGCTCTTATTGTCCTTGATAGCTTTAGTCGATGAAACAAAGAGTTGTAGTCAGTTCAAGTCAGCAGAAAGTCAAAGCCTTTAGTCCCATTTTAACCCATTGTGTCCTGTCTAGATTTCGAGTTTCTGAATAACAGATTTGCACCACGTTCTCACGATTTTTCAAAAATAGCAGAGATACAAGTTCATAGCGCGCCACTCGGTGGCGCGCTATGAGCTTGTAGATCTGCTATTTTTCAATAGATAAAACATAATGCTTAGAACACCAAAACGTGTTCAGTACACTAAGGTGTTAAGTAAAAGAAATAAAATAAAAGCATGTATTTAAACTAATTGAATTAAATCTATAGTATAATAACTACCGGTAGGTACAATACTTTCTGTGTTGTTTTTTTGCAGGCTTTTTTTTTTAAGATTTAGTCAGTTTTAGTCGTTTGGACAAAATTACTCACGTTTTAGTCACATTTTAGTAGATTCTATTCTTGATAGTTTTAGTCTAGCTTTAATCAACATCCTGCAAAGACTATTCTTGGCTAAAAGTGTCACTGGTGACACTTTTAGCGATGAAAACAATATATTATGGAGCTCATAGATCTAGGTTTTTTCTTGCATTTTTGAAAACATTGGAAATGATCTCTTCTGTCGCAATGACTTGCAAATATTTTAGCACCAATTCTAGTGGTGCTACGCAGTGTTGTAGTGGTACTTTTAGAAGTGGGGGGGGGGCACCTCTTAAAGGGAAATTCCACCCGTTTTATTTTTATTTTTTTCTGAGAGTGTACAAATGTGAACCAAATGGACCCTAGCGGGTCCATTTGGTTCCATTTGTACACTCTCAGAAAAAAGGAAACTCATTAACATGGTGAAACACATCTTGATGATGTCATTCACCATGCTAATGTTTTTTTTTTCCTTTTACCCCAAAAATATTTAAGAGAAGTGGGGGGACGCCGTCCCCCCGCGTCCCCACTCCACTACACCCCTGGTGCTACGACCTGTAGAAAGGATTTGATCCGGTAATGGTGTGCATAGTGCATGTGTATGGTATAATGGACTATAATGGGATGAGGATGGGGCAGGATTGAATTGAGCTGTGTGGAGGAGAGATGGTTGAGTCGTCTATTGAGAGGGTGGGACTGAATTAGGGAGCAAGGCAGGTGGGGTAAGTTAACTTAGCCATTCATCATTAGCTTTCTCTCCCTAACATATACCTCTCGATTCACCGAACATTTGGCTGCGGGAAATATTCACAAGAAAATGGCAAAAAAAATGCATTTTTGGCCTATTCGGTATCGGCTCGAATTGGCCTAAAAATAACACGTCAAAACACAGGGATATCTACAGTATGTAACTTTTGAATGCAATTAATGCATTCAAAAGTGTTGAATACGTGTTTTATGGACCTGTAATAGTGATTATAAGTTAAGTTTGCCATGATCATCTCCTTTGAGTCATGTAGGTACAGCCATGGCAGCAATACAAAACTGTAAAAAAGGTTTTCTATATTACAATTTCAGACAAAATTGTGCATCCCTACTTCTCATTTCATTTATATATATTTTGAAAATGGCATGCAATGAAGGACTTCATCTGGTTTCACCATGCAGAATCATAGTGGTGACACGTTATCCGACCGAGGTTATTATGATTAACCATCTAGAATCTCCTTTGTGGCTCTTTTGGACACTGAAGCAGCAGCGGCAGCCTCTACCTCGCTCTGTGAACATAATTATCATGGTTTTGGTTTTGTTGCCATGTGCCAGGCGGCCCCCCCTCTAGGGAATATAGGCCTACATACAGCCTAGAGCTGCCAAGCATAGAGTCCTTTTATATTCAGACAAAACAATAACCGAAGACCCCTCTCCTCTGGTTGTTACATCATCGGGTGGAGGTGGAGACTAGTACCTCCCACACTGACAGCACAGCCTCTCAGAGCCTCTCTCTCTCTCAGTGTTGCCAACTTGGCGCATTTGTCGCTATATTTAGCGCCTTTTCAGACTAAAAAAAAGTGCTTTTTTGCTGGTGAGTTGGGGTGAAATTGATTGACAGGCGCCAGAGATAAAACCCTCATTTTTCACAATTTCTCCTCCTATGACAGTGGTTTTCAACCAGTGGCCCCCAGGCTAAAAGATATGGAATGGATGGATAGTTTCACCAGATGTAACTCTTTGAGAGCGTAAAAATGAAACCAAATGGACCCTTACGGGTCCATTTGGTTTCATTTTTACACTCTCAAGAGTTAAAATATTCATCATGTGAATTTGCCCAAGTCTACACAACTAGAGAATGTAGAAGATTAATGGTCATTTAATGGTCATATTCCCTTCCAGGCAAGCATCTAGCGCATTTTGGAAGTGCCACTCGTGCATTTTGGATTTTGGCAGTTGGCAACACTGCTCTCTCTATCTCTCTCCTCTCCTGCTCTCTGCATTGCAGGGGGAACGCTTGTTGTCCTCGACTGCAGTGCACAGTGCACACTTCTGCCCTCTGGTGGTCGAGTGGCTCAATGCTAAAAGGAACACTCAGTGATTGCCACACCATAACAAGATCTGCACATGCACACGCTCCACAGTGGCGTGAAGTGCAACTACAGTACTATAAATGGGGTAGTTGAGGTGCCTTGGTCTCGCGTCTCATACTGGCTGCCGGTTCCAAACGTAGGTCTACATAGTTAACCACTGCATCACATCACAGCTTATTTTCTTTCAATATACATTAACTAAAGCTATTTAAAGGTAGGGTAAGTGATTTGAAATTCATGGTGTAGTACCAGCCTGGTGTACTAGGGCCCCCCAAGAGTAGCTACACTATGTGAACCTGCTGCTCGATCCTGATTGGAGGAGAATTCACCCACCACCTGGGGAACTTTCATTATCTCCTCTGCTAACATGGGGGAGGGGGAACTCCATATATGGTCTGCACACCTTATAACAGGCGCGTAGCGTGCGTCGGACATCGGCCCCATCGCCCAGTAGAACCCCCCCCCCCCCCGCATAGCGGCGGACATCTAAACCGGGCGATAGATAAAGCCGTTGTTACTTTCTAATAAGTAATGCAAGAAAGAGAAGCGTGAATGAAACGTCAATAAATACACAGTGCAAGTATATTTGTATATATGTATAAGTAGGCTATATGTATTTTCGTTTATTCTCAAAATTTGTATTTACAAATACCTTTCATCCCCAGCCTCTCAAGGCAAGTACAAAAGGTTTTAGGCTACTGGAAATAGATGGGCGCATGGGCCATTAACACCTATTGTTTTGGGGGGCCAACTTTGCCACCTCCAGTCACCAGGACCAGTTAAACAGGTTTTGACCCATTTGATAACAATAGCCTGGATGAATAGCGGGGCGTCAAGCCGTCTAACACCCCCAACACTAAGCTACTCATGGTGTCTGTCTGTCTGTTCCCCTGAATTCTCGGCCCCAGTGTACTGTACCTCAGCCTGGGCCAGCAAAATAATTCGGGGCCATGGCTCCAATGGCCCCAATGACGCTACGCCTCTGCCTTATAATAGAGCATTTTAACAGAAAAAATTGGGGGGTGATATTTGACAAAAGTGAAATCACTTCCCCTACCTTTAAATAACAACGCATTCACTAGAGTGACGAGAGGTCTGTTAATGCGTTAAAATGTCCTAAAATGGCATAATTTTGCCAATTTAACTGCGAACGCGTGATCTGGATGGCCAGAGTGGTTTGTTTGGAACCAAAATCCCTCCTTACTAGGCGGTCACTTGCACTTTTCAGCCAATAGCCGTCTCTGTTCAGTCGTAGCATTGGGGGTCAACAGGAGTGTCGATACCCTCCCTTATAGTACTCTAAGGCTGTGACCACACGATAACCAAACAAACATCTAAAATTAGTTTGAAATATCTAATTACTGAATCGAGTACATAACTTATGAACTGTCTGGGGAGTTCACATAATCCTTGAGTAGACGATAAAATGACCAAAATTATTTTCTGAAAGTGAAACATCCCTTTAATGCCTTCACGTCTCTCTCCTTCCCTCTCAGTGGCTGAGGACAGAGGAGATGACCCAGGCTGGGAGCACCGTCATCAAAATGGACACGAACCAGTTTGTTCCCCTTTTCACTAACCCTCAAGAGGTGCTAGAGACACGGAACAAGGTAGGGATTCTGCCCTCAATAGGGGCCGGATTTAGCCAGCCCTGCTAGGGTGGGCACAAAGAATGGCAGTTTTTCATATGTAGCAGTGGTTTTCAATCTTTTTGACACCGGGGCCCACTATTTATTCGGCATATGACCCACAGAGAACCACCATTTCATGACATTTTAGCCCCACGGACCCCAAAACTAAAGATTTATTTTGATTTTGTCCGGGATTCGGGAAACAAAACAGTCAAACATCCAGATCAAAATGACCATTAATCTTCTACATTCTCTAGTTGTGTAGACTTGGGCTAATTCACATGATGAATATTTTAAATGAAACCAAATGGACCCACAAGGGTCCATTTGGTTTCATTTTTACGCTCTCAAAGAGTCACATCTGGTTAACCAACTTTCCACACCTCTCTCAAGGACCACTAGTGGCCCCCGGACCACTGATGAAAACCACTGATATTACCTTTCATTGGGTGGGCAGGATGCACATTTGTGATGGGCTCTGCCCACCCTGGCCCCCCTCTAGATCCGGCCCTGGCCTTCATCCTTATAAATAACCATATAAAATAACATTTATGTGCAAGTAATACTCATAAACATTTGCCTTCTGTTCTATTGGATATATTGTCCTTTGTGCATTGTATACTGGGGTTTGTAGACAACAGTCCTGTGTGAATGTTACTTCATTTATCCTTCAAACAGGCTTTTTCAATCTCTATTCTCAGATTCGGCAGCAGAATCGTCAAGACATGAAGACTGCAGGACCCCAGTCTCAAGTTTTAGCCAGTGTCATAACTGAGGATAGTCCTCCGGTAATATTATGCAGTGATGTTGTTGTTGTTTTTTTTTGATTAACGATAATTATACTGATCCACAAGGTAATATCTGAAAACGTAATGTGTGGAGTACCGTGATTATAATAAGTGAGTGTTAAATGGAATAGTAATACAGGTCCATCATGTTATCCAAAGACATTGATTCTTTGCTAGAGCTGTACTTCTCAACAAGACTCACTGAGGCAACTAATGTCGCTCTCCAGCACTAAAAATGACAGGAAAGAAAGGAGCAAAGGACAGCTTGCTATATGTATTGTAGTCCACGAGAGCTACCTTTTCTTTTAAGAGTTTTTTTTTCAGCGGATTCGACCATTATCAGTGGATAAGATCGCAGTTATCACGTCATCATTATCAACAGCAGGACTTTTTCGTCTCAGAATGGCCATGCTCTGCCGACTCCCATTGTTCCGAGACGCAAAACTCCTTGCCCCCTCTAACCGTAACCCTAATCCTAAATCCCCGACGCTCAACCTGTGAGGTTAGGTTGACGGTTGGGCAAACATATCTAAACCCTCCTTAACCCGAACCCTGAACCTAACCGCAAGCAGATTCGACTGTTATCAGTGGATAAGATCGCAGTTGTCATCTTATGCATTATCAACTGAAAGAATCCAGGATATCTACAGACTGCAAGATGGGTCGGCAGAGCATGACGTTCGTCCTGCTGACGAAAACTAATAACTGTGATCTTATCGACTGATAATGGTTTTTTTTCTCAAGTTGATGTGTTGACTTTGAGTTGTGTGTTTTTGATTTCCCCACGTGTTTTGCCTCCTCAGTCTCCGGTTAGTGAACCTCAACTCCCTCCGGAGCCGGAGCCTCCCAACCCGTTCAACGACCTAACGGACAAGGAGCTGGACGAGTACCGCAAGGAGGTGGAAAGGAAAAAGGACGGCGGTATCAACGGTACGCGTCAACACGGCCACGTCTGACTCTGACGCTGCTGTTGCTAAGTGTTTTTCCTGTTCACTAACCTCAATGTGTCTTACTAGTCTTTCCTAGCCATCTTATGCACCGACAACTATAGAGCGCCGCGGCCCCGTACCCTCGCTGATTCCCGGAAGAGAATTCCCCGTTCATTTTCCTCATAGACTTTTCAAAACAGGGCCGGATCTAGAGAGAGAGGGGGGGGGGGGGGGGGGGGGGGGGTCGGCAGTGGTGGGCAGAGCGCACCCAAATATGCATCCTGCCCACCCAATGAAAGGTAATATCAGTGGTTTTCATCAGTGGTCCGAGGACCACCAGTGGTTGAGAGAGGTCCAGGTGGTCCCCAGCTAAATGATGGGAAGTTGGTTAACCAGATGTAACTCTTTGAGAGCATAAACATGAAACTAAATCCATTTGGTTTCATGTTTACACACTCAAGAGTTAAAATATTCATCATCTAAATTATCCCAAGTCTACACAACTAGAGAATGTAGAAGATTAATGGTCACTTTGATCTGTATGTTTGACTGTTTTGTTTCCCAAATCCATGGAATTGTGAATTGTGGCTCAAAGGCCGAATAAATAGTGGGCCCTGGTGTCAAAAAGATTGAAAAGCCCTGCTTCAAATGAAAACCTTTAGGAGTTGCCCACCCTGTCATTCTTCCAGCCCACCCTAGTAGGGCTGGCTAAATCCGGCCCCGTTTCAAAAATGATTTATTTGAAGGCAATTCCGCTGCGGACAAAGCCAACTCGAGTCATGATTATTTGATCGGTCCAAAATAGTGTGTCTGTTGTCATTCATGATTTGTCACGACCCGAGTCAGTCTTTGTCCACGTTTTTAAAAATAATAGTTTTTAAAAGAAGTTTATGAGGAAAATGAATGGGGAATTCACTTCCGGAAGCAGGCGCTCAGGCGTCACCGCCGAGCTCTATAGCATTAGCTGTCAATGCACACTCCCCTCATACTGTCTGTCCGGTCTGTGTGTGTGTGTGTGCGCGTGTGTTGTGTGTGTGTGTGTTGCGTGTTGTGTGTGTGTGTGTGTGTGTGTTGTGTGTCGTGTGTGTTGGCTTGTGTGGCACATGCTTGTGAGCAGGGGAGGAGGTGGTAAATGAGGAAGACGTTTCACCTGCTACCTCCCCCACTAAAGGCCAAAGCCCTAGCCCTAGCCCTAGCCCTGCTCCTCCTCCGTCAGGTGAGGCTAATTGGCATGACCTGAAATAAAATCTTGCCACGCTTGCCTGGCATATTGGCTTATTATCTGACCTGGGGCTTCAGGTTGCTTCATGTCGAACATAAAAAGAAAAAAATATATATGTGAGGCTACCGCTGTTTACTGCTCGTGATTATCATGGTTTTAAATGCTCACTGGCGAATCCCTGTTACTCCGCCTGGCGTAGTCTAGTCTATTAGGCCAACTTACTGTCTCTCTATATGGGATTGGACTGGAGTCTCTACTCCAAAAGTATTGTGCATTTGCATTGCAGATTAACCCTTTTGTGTACTGAGCGCATTTGGGGTTCAACGCTTTATGTTACACTTTAGCTATTGAAAAATATCAGATCCACAAGCTCATATCGCGCCACCGAGTGGCGCGATATGAGATCTGATATTTTTAAAAAAAATGTGAAAATGATGCACAAATCTCAGAATATATTCTATTTGACACCTGATTGTAGTTTCTGACACTAGATCCTAGTTTCTGACTAGTTTCTAGTTTCTGATGCTAGATTTTGACAGATTCTAGTTTCTCTGAAAAATCTATGCTCCTGTGTTAGTGATGCTTAACATACAGTATTTCATGCCAAGGACCATCAGAATTATCTATATTTGGCTGCGGACCCCCATCTGAAAACGTGTTGTTGTAGGGATCCCTCAGAAGCAACGATTTTAGTTCAAAATATTTGCTCCCGAAAGAATATACATTCAAAGATTTGCATCACATTTTCACAATTTTTCAAAAATATCAGAGCTACAAGCTCACAGCGCGCCACTCGGTGGCGCGCTGTGAGCTTGTAGCTCTGATATTTTTCAATAGCTTAAGTGTAGCATAATGCTTTGAACACCAAAACGCGTTCAGTACACAAAGGGTTTTAAACGTATGTTGGAGAGGCTTACTTGGTCACTGGTAGTTAAAGCAAGTTACGAAAATCTGGGAGCTAAATTGTCAACAAGACAACAAAATATGAAACTCAACTCCTGTGGAACACCTCTCAAAAACAGGTCAAAGTCGTGGTACTAGTCATAATCCATAGAAGGCAAAATATCAATATCATGCTTTTTGCAGCGTGTGATATGTCTAAATAGGAGGTTTTCGTGATGCTTAATCCACTCCAAGCATTAGTTTTTCCTCAGAAAACAACTCCGGCTAAAAACTTTGGCTAAAAAAACAGACATACCAGTCATCATAAATGTGCTTAGTCAGCACATTTGGGCAAACCTAAAGCTACATTATTGGCTTCTATAGGTTGTGACTAGTACCCTGACTTTGACTTGTTTTTTCACTGGAGTTAAATTTCGGTCTTTTAGTCCATGTTATTAGACACCGTTAGCAACACATTGGTGGAGACATTTCTTGGTAACGATTTGGCCAAATATCTGATAAAATGCCTTCAGTTTGGTGACTGAAAACAACATTTCCGATTATAACTCAAAATGCCGAAAAACAAGCCTTTTCAACAGTACGCGCTACACAGAATGGTGCAGATCAGGATTGGTATCTTTTAAAAGTCCAGATTTGGAGATGAATATGCCTCCGCCTCTTCGTGTTTTGTTGTGGTTACCTGTGTATATATATACGAGGCAAATTAATCTTCTTGGATAGGATACTACGTTGCAACACGGAGTAATATGGATTCGGCCAGCTTTGAATGGCGTTTTGTGGTTTTTGTTGTCATAGTAGAATTATCGTTTGATGTTCCATATTTCAAACCCTTTGTAGTGATGTCCACATGTCTCCACACCACTGTGTGTGTGTTCCTCTCTCTCTCTCTCTCCCTCTCTCCCTGTCTCTTGTGTCCGTCCCTTTTCTGTGTTCCCTCTGCACTTGATTCATAGGGCACTCCTCTGGTGCTAAGGTCTTGTCTCCCTAGTAAGTATAGACAAAACAGTAAGAACAACCCACCTCTCATTAAAACAGTGTTGCCAACTGCCAAAATCCAAAATGCACTAGTGGCACTTCCAAAATGCATTAGAATGTAAGCGCTAGAGCAGTGGGTTTTCAACCATTTCCATACCAGGGCCCACTCTTTATTCTGCATTTTAGCCACGGAGGAGGACCACCGTTTGATGTTTGAGTTTAGTCTCTCGGACTGATTTAGGAGAAATAACTGGCAAAACGTTGGTCAAAATAGCAATTCTTCAGAATTTTCTAAATGTGTAGATTCTTGAAAATTAGGTCATTCAGATGGTTAAATATGATTTAACTCTTGAGACTCTTGAGACTCGTAAAATGAAACCAAACAGACCCGAAAGGGTCTCAAGAGTTACAGAGTTACAGATCTATATGGGTCCATTTGGTTACCAATGGTCTTTTCTAGGAAGGAAGGTCTTTTCTAGGAAGGAAGGAGGACTCTATCATAGGAAGGAAAAATGGTGAAAAACGAGGGTTATATCTCTGGCGCCTGTCAACCAATTTTGGCCAAACTCACCAGCAAAAAAAGCACTAGATTTTCCGCCAGGAGTTCTCCCACTAATTTTGGCGCTATAGGGGGGGGGTCTGGAAAAGAGCTAGATATAGACAAATGCACCAAGTTGGCAACACTGCATTAAAAAAGCAAGCATGATGATGTTTGGCAAGTGAACTGCAAAAACAAAAAAAAAAATGACATGACATGACGTCTGGCGGGTAGCTTTTCAGCAGCTCCACCAGTGGGGAACGCATTTCATCCTACCTGCTAAAAGTGTTTTTTCCCCGCCCTTTTCCCCCCCAACTCGCGATTCTCCAGAAGAGGTGAAGAGCGACTCCCCCGCCGCCATGCAAAACGGAGGCGAGGGGGAGGAGGGGGAGGAGAAACAAACCACAGAGGAGCTGGAGAAAGGCATGAAGGCTCTCTCCACCAACGACACGTCCACGCCGCCGCCTTCTAGCCCCCCACCACCGGCCACACTGACCGCTAAACTGCAGGGGGGGACCACCACCCCGGAGGGCTCGCCCTCCAAGTCCCCCTCCAAGAAGAAGAAGAAATTCAAGGCGCCGTCGTTCTTGAAGAAGAGCAAGAAACAGAAAGAGAAAGCCGAGGCCTGAATGGTGCTTAATAATATACACTTAGACCCAGACCTGGCTAAAATACTGCATGCAAACAATTCTCTAGCGTTCGTTTTTTGACCTGCTCGGGGCGGTATAGAGATGTGGTGTGGTTTGTAAAAGCGTCACTTCGAATATCTCTGACACTAGGCATGCACCGAAAGGGGGAATTCTTGGCCGGAAAGCGAATTCCGAACATAGCAAATAACATACATTCGTGATATTATTTTTAATACTTCATCTCACGTTGTACATGTCCCTCAAGCTTATTTCTAATGTTTGAGCCTCAACCACCACTCTGATATAAAATGTCTTTGGTATTTCTTCCTGGACAGTTTAGCTGCACTACCACAATGTCCCGAGGCAGTGGGGGTGCCGATATGCACATTATTTTCCTTTTACCATTTACTATTCGAGTCATTCTACTGGTGCTAGATTAAAAACAGGCTTCTTTCCAATTCTTAGGGACATTGTAAACAAAGTGGAAATGCACATTTAGAACTGAAGACTGAAGAAGAGGAGGAAAGTAGGGTGCATTGATGACATCATTATGAGGCCAAAATCAGATGAGCTGTTCCTGAGAGCAATTTCCATTAAAGCTCCTACTGATTGTTCCAACTTGGTTATTTGTGGGAATAGAAATCACACAATAAAATAAAATAAAACATAAAACATTTATTCTGCACTTTAGAAGGCATAAAGTGCATGTTTTGTTTTTTCTGCCAGTTTGTGCTGAAACCGAATAGGCCTAAAATTCATCTTCGGAGACATTTTCGGGCAAATATAATTCGGTGCATCACTAGTTGTGACAGAAAGGTATGACATTTGAATGTTGTCTCTGCCGTTGTCTACTTGGTATATATATATATATATATATATATATATATATATATATATATATATATATATATATATATATATATATATATATATATATATATACACACACACACACACACAGTATAATCTGTATAAAAAGTCCCCCACCCTGCCGACAATCCAAGGAGGTCAAAACGAACAAACAAAAATTATTTGCAAGTACTATTTCACTCAGGTATGACACAGTCTCAAATCCTCACACGGACAACACGTATCTTTGATTTCATGCTTCCGCACCACTAAAACACATCTTTTAAGTGCACTCAAATCTTTTTTTTTTAATTTTTATTATTATTATTATTATTTCTCACAAGGGCGACCAAACATTGTTTTCTACCCGTCTTCTGTTATTCATAATTTACCGTTGTGAAAAGGTAAAATATAATCTACAACGATCGATCGTAGGCATAATGCACTTAACATGTATATAGACGCATACCGACGCATTGTATTTATTCATCATCATCATAGGCACCCACATGGTCCTGATTTGTCATTGTCATTATGAATGTTGCAGGTATATTATGCGAGCACCGGGTGCAGTAATATAGAAGCGTGCACTGATAAGACTCCGATTGTGTTTCACTGATGGAACTGGACGCTGGTTCTGCGCAAAAAAAACAAAACGTCCAGCATATTGGTGTTAACACAACAGGTACGTCTAAAGGAAAAGGAAACTAAAAACAATAAAACTTCACTTGGCTGTAATACTAAATAAAGACGCTATGAATGCCACTAATACCAAACAAGGATATTATTATTATAAACAAAAATGAAGTTGCTTGTCGATGATGCAGTTTTGAAGCACTAAAACATTCCACTTTTTTCTCACTTTGTTTTAAAATGTATGTGTATAAAATACCTCTCAACAGTTGTAATGTATTTTTTTTTTTTTAATCCGTTATGAAGTTATCGATTTGCTGATGTGTGCCGTTTATGGTTTTAATTTAACTTATTTCAAACTAGAATGTAACAGTGAGTGTTGCAAGGTTAACATACATGTACCAGTCATTAAAGTTCAACTTGATTTCAAGCGATACAATCGTTCAGTAGTTTGTTTTTGTTTTTTCTGTCTTGTTTCGCCTGAAGCACAATACATTTGTTGGATTACCCAGTAGGTAATCCAACAAATGTATTGTCAGTGTTGCCAACTTGGCGCGTTTTTCGCTATATTTAGCGCTTTTTCAGGACCCCCTAGCGCCAAAATTAGTGAAAAACTCCTGGCGGAAAATCTAGTGCTTTTTGGCTGGTGAGTTGGGGCGAAATTGATTGACAGGCGCCAGAGATAAAAGCCCCATTTTTCACCATTTTTCCTCCTATGACAGTGGTTTTGGTCTCCAGGCTAAATGATGGATAGTTGGTTAACCAGATGTAACTCTTTGAGAGTGTAAAAATGAAATCAAATGGACCCTTGCCGGTCCATTTGGTTTCATTTTTACGCTCTCAAGAGTTAAAATATTCATCATGTGAATTAGCCCAAGTCCACACAACTAGAGAATGTAGAAGATTAATGGTCATTTAATGTCATATTCCCTTCCAGGCAAGCATCTAGCGCATTTTGGAAGTGCCACTAGTGCATTTTGGATTTTGGCAGTTGGCAACACTGTGTATTGTGCTTCAGGCCTGGGCCGGCCTAGCGGTCCAGGCACCTGGGCTGGTAGGTAATCTAGCCCGACAGCGGCGTAGGTTTGAGTCCCGCTCCCAACAACCTTGTGTGTATTTGCCCCATGTCATCAGTTTCCAGTCAACCTACTGTAATTCTATCAACAAAAAGGCAAATAATATTTCAAAAAGTAAAAACGTACCGTCCTTCAGAATAACTTTAAAACGAATGTTGTTGCTGCACCACTTCCACAAAATAAAAAACATGGAACTGCAGTCCAAGACACAGATCAATTATCATGCATTGCCCAGAGTAGGGTATTCACTAAAACAATTGATATATCGATAGGTTTTAGTGAATGTCTACGCCAAATGCTGTGGATTATCCAAAATTATTCATCAAGGTCCTTGTTCATAAGTCTAAAGTTTTATACATGCCATTAGTGCTGCACAATTCTCCCTAAAAAAATCTTGCTTAAACTTACCGGTAAACTGAAATCCATTTTGCTCTACAAGAATTGAGATCACGGTTGTTAAAGTAACATGAATCTTTTAATGCTCAGCACGGTATAAACGGTACAAAAACTGCGGTGAGGGCACATGTCAGAAGATGAGCAAATATTGCCACATTAAGTACAATGCGTTCGGAGGATTTCAGAGGGCGCTGGAATGAAAATGGGAGGTAGAGAATTGACCTTCCAAAAAGACCCTCAGATATATAACAATGACAAAGACTGGAATCCACTAGATGCAAAAAAACCAGAAGCATTTTATTGTATTGTCCCATTTGGCAACTATATACATATACATATTAATATTTGCATTGCACACACCCACATGCGCGTGCACACACATACAGTACAAACATTAACACTGCTAAAGCTGCAATCCATACCATTCATATTCTATACCAGGGAAATTAGACTGGATCCACTGTGCCATTTTTTCTACTGCTGAATTAGTAACACAGAACGCCTGTTTGTCAAACAGTGACAGATCTAAAATAAGTGTAAAAAGAAAAAAGGCCAAATCAACTACAGCAGTTGTGCTAGTTAATTGTATCATAAAAAAAGGTTGTATGGATTGCAGGATTTAAAGGAAGGCGTGAATAAGAACATTACATTAAACATTTAAACTTTGCATCTAGTGGCTTCTCAATACTGTAAGTCAGGATTTTTTAACAGGTGGTACGGGGACCACCAGTGGTCCTAAGTTGACAGGGTTCCAGGTGGTCCCCAGGCTAAATGATGGAAAGTTTGTTAACCAGATGTAACTCTTGAGAATGTGAAAATGAAACCAAATGGACCCTTGCGGGTCCATTTGGTTTTCATTTTCACACTCTCAAGAGTTAAAATATTGATCATCTGAATTAGCACTAGTTCATTAAGAAGTCTGACACTGTTTTGTTTAGCAAAATCCAGCCTGGAATTGTGGACAAAAAAAAAACAAAAAAAAATCTTTAAGTTTTAGGTCTTTGTGGGGCTAAAATGTCATCCAATGGTGGTCCTCGGTGGCTGAAATGCTGAATAAATGGTGGTCCCTGGTGTTTAAAAAAAGGTTGAAAGAACCACTGCTGTGTAAATGGATACGCTGACTACAGCGTCTCGCGACAGTTTTCGGAGCCGCAGCGACACTGCAGGTTGGGGATGTTCTCTACACCTCCCGCTGTGGATCTGTAGTTCCAGGTCAGCTCTGAGCCGGATTTGACGAGCCTGAGACAAAAAAAACACCAGGAGAGAAGGGTTACGTGTGTCAACCAGTGAGCAGTCTTGGGCGGTATTGATTTTTTAATATCGGTATTGATCAGCGTTGTTTTTGTCGACTAAGACTAAAGACTAAGTCGACTAAGGTTTTTGATATTTAGTCGACTAAGACTAGACTAACAAAAATTAATTTCAAAAGGCTATTTTGGGACTAAAAGATGTGTGTTTTCAAAAGACTAAGACTAAGACGAAGACTAAATCATAACCTAAGACTAATGGAAATAGGAAACATTTTTTACTTATTTTTTTCATTCTTTTTAAGTATGTGAACATATCTGCAGTATAGATTGCATACGTTTTCAGGAAAGGGACTTATTACTAATGTAGTAATTTTATACAAAGAAATAAAACGAGACATCTTTCACACTAAAAACTATAAATCTGTATACCATATATAAACCTACAATTCATGTGTATGTAAGACTAAACTACTAAGACTAAGACTGAAAGACAAATACTAAAAAAAGACTAAGACTGAGACTAAGACTAAATCAATGTTGATATTTTGTGTACTAGACTAAGACTAAAAAATGAATTTCAGAAGACTAAATGGGACTAAAAGACTAAATGTGTGTTACTCAAAAGACTAAGACTAAGTCAGAGTCAAAATATTCTTAAATAAACAACACTGGTATTGATAACGTGTTAATTAGCTTGTAGTGATGCGCGGGCCGGCCCGGTAGTGACGGGTCCCGCGGGTTCTCCCGCGGGACTGGGCGGACGGGTTAAGATTTTGGCACAATTAGCGGGCTGGCAGGCTGGGGCGGGCTGCCTCCCCAAAAGGACGAGAAAAAAAAAACATTCCGGTACTCTTGCTGAAAACATCATATTGTTCTATTGTTCATCAATGTGTGTGTTGCTTATGAAAGGGAGTTTAGCTCCTGACCACAGTGTCCTCTGGTCTGCCTCTCCGTTCTGACCGACCACAAGCGGAATGAGCGCCACTGCACACGCTCGTTCTTTAATTGAAAGGCGCACACAGCTGTGCGCACAGATAGCATTATAGCAGATCGACAAGCTCACAGTCAGTGCATTACGTCGGCATTGTGAGCTTGTAGAGTGGCCATTTCATTCAGTCATCTGGAGTACAGACAACGCGGTTACAGCAGGCTACACACAAGTGAGTGAAGTGAACAGAATTGAACTTATTAAACTACAATGTCACCTCTCTCTCTCTCTCTCTCTCTCTCTCTCTCTCTCTCTCTCTCTCTCTTTCTTTTTTCTCTCTCGATTAGGCTATACAAGCGTCATTCCAATGCTCGTACACCAGCTAATATTGCAGGGGAATGCAGGTTTTGGGTCATTTCCAACTGTTTATACTGAGATATTGGTGCGCGTCGTTATAGGCTACTTTTTTTCTTTTGCAGGGTGCGGGCTGGGGCGGGCTGTTGATTTAAATGTTGCAGGACGGGTTATCACTATTAGCTTGATATTCGATATTAACCACTATTGACCACTAGATGGCAATGGAGTGCCATCAGAGTCAGTTTCTGACCCCTCAATGTGGTAATTCTGAGAACTAGGTAGTTCTCAGAATTGCGATATTGAGGGGTCAGAAACTGAGCGCTCTGCTGTTCAAGCAGCCTAAATAGGGAAAAACTGTAGTTAGGAAATAAATGGTTTCCAAAAAGCCTAGCACAAATAAGGGCTATTTTAGGCATGTGTAACATGAACATTTCTATATAATTTTTAAATAAACATGACTTTCATAGTAAAAAAAAAATGGGACAGTCGCGCTGTTCTGCAGTGTTAACACACTATTATATGTAGAAAAAAAAATCAATAAAACTGGACCACTTTTTTTGTAAATAAGCCAACTGCAAATAAAAGAAAGAAAGAAAGGAAATGGAATTTTCCTTAAATAAATAAATCACAACCAATGCTCTGTGCTGTAGTGTGCAAACTACAGCACAGGCATCCAAACAATCTCCTCAGACAGCAGCCACGATTCCATAAAACTTTTGCGAAAATAGGCTATGTCTATGTTAATTAAGTGGAAAAAAGAAAAGCAAATTGTCCTCTGTTTCCATTAACTGATGAAATGCGACTCATGGGAGTCTAGGAGAAAATAAATGAGGTTCATGAAACAAGCAATAGGTGGCACAGTTTTGCCAGTAACGTGATACGTATGGTTATTTTACAGATATTTTTACTTTAAGTTATTTTAGGCTTTACACACGGACTGCCAGCTTTATTCCTATAGATCCTATTCGTAAAATAATAATAAATCTATACAACTCACCGTTTTCCTGAACCGGAGTGCTTGTGAGACTCGGTAGCCTACTGATTTGGTCTACTTTGTGATATTGCAGACTACATCAAGTTATCTGCAGCGCGACACGTGCGAGGAAAAAAAAAATGGAACGGTACTGTAGACCAAAACTCTTCAAATGCGCAATAATGTCCAGTGCTTTCCATTTAGAAAGTCTTTTCACAAGCTGTTTCCATACCTCATTTGCGCATTAGACTCTTTCGATACAGTCCGAAATCCACCACCTTTCGACGAAAAATGGAAACTTATTCGCATTTCGAAGCGTTTCCATTCAACATTCTCTTCGCAAGAGCCGTTTTTTGAGCAAAAATAAGGCTTATGGAAACGTGGCTAGTGACAGGTTGACACTTACTTGCTGGTGAAAAAAGCCATCCAGGGAAAGCGAAGGTCATGCGTGTCCACAAAGACATTCTGAACGAACATGTTGGGGCTACAGCTGTGCTGTAAGAGGGAGAGAGAGGAAATGCTCGGCCAGTTCAGTCATCGCACTCATACTCCAGTCAAGTCATGATAATTGAAATTCTGCGCACCAGGGCCGGATTTAGCCAGCTACTACTAGGGTGGGCTGGAAGAATGGCAGGGTGTATGGGCAACTCCCAAGTTTTTCCATAAGAAGCAGTGGCTTTCAACAATTTTGACACCAGGGCCCACTATTTATTCGGCATTTGAGCCACCATTTGATGACATTTTAGCCCCACAGACCCCCAAAACGAAAGATTTATTTTATTTTTGTCTACAATTCCAGGCTGGATTTGGGAAACAAAACAGTCAAAACATACAGATCAAAAACGACCATTAATCTTCTACATTCTTAAGTTGTGTAGGGCTAATTTAGTTGATGAACATCTTAACTCTTGAGAGTGTAAACATGAAACCAAATGGACCCGCAAGGGTCCATTTGGTTTCATGTTTACGCACTCAAAGAGTTACGGTATATCTGGTTAACCGTTTAGCCCGTGGACCACCTGGAACTCTCTCAAGGACCACTGATATAACTGTCCCTGGACCGCTGGTTGAAAACCCACTGATATTACCTTTCATTGGGTGGGCATAGAGGATGCACGTTTGGGTGGGCTCTGCCAACACCTGCCCCACACCCACCCCCTCCCTCCCCTCTAGATCCGGCCCTCTTTCGACAGCACTTTGTGTGATGATGGACTCACGTTGAAATAGCGCGCCACGTTGCCTTCCACTCCGGCGTCGATGACGTAGCACTGCTCCTCCCCGTCGAACAACTGCCTGGTCATGACCGTGGTGTCGGTGTCGGAGGTGGACGATCTGTCTGGTCTCTTCTCCTTCGCCGTAGAGCCAGCGCCAGATTTCCCCTTAACGCAAGATCCTCTTTCTGATCTTTTTTCTTCATCGTCTATGGGAAAACATAAACGCACATGAGCGTGACTCTGAAAGAACTGAGCCAGACCTTAACTCTATACCAGCCAAGGACGAGTTAGCCCCGCCCCCAAAACAAAATGGCCATCTTGTTTTTCTTTTCTTTTTTGTGGGGGGGAAAAAAACATTTTTTGGGGCATTTTTTTTAGTTAAAATAATAATCGTTATGATCCGATTCGTCAATTTTTATATAAAGTACCGGAAATGATGAAAAAATAAAAATAAAAAATAGTTTTATTCACCGTTACAACAAGGTATGGCATGTAGAGATTGGACATTCCTGGAATGAGACTAAAAAAATGTGCCAAAATGAAATGATGTTCTGTTGTTGGCATTCACTCTTCTTCGTCACAGGAGTGTGCCACTCAGTCACAGGTGTGTGCCAGACACAAAAGCAAGGGTCCTGCCACTTTTTTGACTTTGTTCACGCTCCAAGCAGCAGCAATGGAGTCCCATGGTTGACCCTTCAGGATAAGGCCTGTGCATTAGGGCAGTTGCATGGATTGGTTGTTCTGCTGTTTTTCAATAACTAAAGTACAACATGTCGTTGCAGCTCAAAATGGGTTAAACCCAGAGAAATAAAAAAAGGGAATTGATAAGGCATACAGGAGTCATCGTGGGATTACATATTGTGAAGAATACTATACATGTATGGAAAAACTCACTCTGAGTAGGACGAAAATACCACACCGTAATTCATCCCTGGCTAGCTTTAGCAACCATAAAAAAGCAGGAGCAACTGTGAAATTAGATTAATCGTTATCTTTCCGTTTTAACAACCTGATATCGCTGAATGAATAGTGCAAGGACATTACTGATAGTATTTCACTCGACACATCATCCCTCTTTACCAAGAAGAGACACTGCATACCAGACTGTAGCCACGTTTCCATAAAACCTTTGCGAAAATAGGAAGAGTATATTAGTTAAGTCGAAAAAAGAAGAGCGAATTGTCAGCTGTTTCCATTAACTGAAGAAATGCGACTTGTGGCCTCTAGGGAAAACAAAATAGGTTCATGAAACAAGCAATGGGTGGTACAGTTTTGCCAGTAACGTGATACGTAGGCTATGGTTATTATTTTACATATATTTTTACTTTTGAAGTTATTTTAGGCTTTACACACAGACTGCCTGTTTTATTCCTATTGACCTATAGGTCCGTTGTGCTGTGCAGAGGCTGTTCTGGCTCTGCTGTAGCAAAAACAATAATTAATATAGCCTACATCCTAATACATAATCTACACAACTCACTGTTTTCCTGAACCAGAGCGCTTGTGAGACTCGGTAGCTTACTGATTTGGTGTGTCTACTTTGTGATATTGTAGACTACATCATGTCAACTGCAGCGCGACACATGCGAGGAAAAAAGTTTTGAACATTATTAACGGAATAATATCTATAAGGGCAGAGCCCGGTCATGTAAAACAGCTGTGTATGTCTGTTATCACTTGCGTGTCTTATCTATCATGCATGATGATGCAGATAGCCTACTGTAAATATAGGACCTGTAAATGCCCTGCGACTTTCATGAACAAACGCGATGGGAGTCTGAACGTTTTGGCCATGTACGTGAGAACCCTTGGCTTGGATGTCTGTGTGCGCACGGCCCTTGTCCGTTTTGAGCGGTTTTGTAGAAATATAACTTATATTAACAAATAACAATGCTCTCATCGGCAGACCAGAACTCTTCAAATGCGCTATAATGCGTGCCAGTGCTTTTCAATACAAAGTATTTTCGCAAGCCGTTTCCATACCTCATTTGCGCATTAGACTCTTTCGATACGCTCCAAAATACGGCACCTTTCAGCGAGAAAATATTTTTGCGCAAAATGGAAACTTATTCGCATTTTTAAGTGTTTCCATTCAACATTCTCTTCGCAAGAGCCGTTTTTGCGCAAAAATGGGGCTTATGGAAACGTGCCTTGTGAGTGTGTAAACCATCTGATGTTCTCACCAAATGTCTCACCAAAATAGGGACAAACAATGATCATGTACCCTAATAAAAAACTAATGCAATGGCTTTCCCAATCGAAGAAGGACCAGCAAACATGGTCAGGACTGGGACGAAGTAACGTCTAGACTGTGACCAGATTAGCCAAAGACTAGGCAAATCTGGCCCAGAATATCAGATGATTTCCACCAACACAAATCCTGTCCACTAAAGATGGACGTCCCTGGATGAATCAGAGAGAGTTGGATTGAGGCCAGACTACCCATTTTGTCCTGACACTACATTCTAGTTCCTGACATGAGATTCTTGTTTGTGACGCTAGATTCAAGTTTTTTACCCTACATTCTTGATTCTGACGCAAGTTTCTAGTTTTTTGAGGCAAGATTCTAGTTACTGGCACTAAATTGAAGTTCGCAACGCTAGATTCTACTTTTTGACTCTAGATTCTAGATAACGACGCTAGATTCCACTGTAGTTTATTATGATAGATTCTAGTTTCTGACGGTAGATTCGAATTTCTGACACTACATTCTAGTTATTGATGCTCAACATATTTGATGCCAAGGAGCCCAGAATAACCTACAGTATATTTGGCTGCAGACGCCCCATCTGAAAACATGTTGTTCTAGGGATCCCCCAGAAGCAAAGACTTGATTTAAAAATGTTTGCTTCCGAAATAATACACTCAAAGATTTGCGCATATTTTCACAAGCTTTCAAAAATAGCAGATCTACAAGCTCATCGTCCTGGAAATGATATAAACATCACCCCCATATGGGCCGTGATCTGGTCTAGTCTTGAACGTCACCGGAGTCCTCCTACTGGGGGGAAAACCATCCGGTCTGTCCGTTGTACCTGATTCACTGTCTGAACAGTAGGCTTCGGTCTCATAGTCCTCCTTGTGAACCTCCGCCGCTTCTATGTGGTTCAGCTTAACGCAGTATTCTGTGTTGTAACCTGTCACCTTCCTGCTGCTCTGGACTCTACCTAGAGAGAGGGAGAGAGAGAGGAGGTGAGAGGAGAATGCAGGAGAGTAGTTGAGTAACAGAACTGATCCAATATGATAGGAAAATGATGTGCAGGTGGCTTAAGAGGAGGTAGAGCACGTCGTCCAATGATTTTTCCAATGTTTTTCCTTCTATAGGTTGTGAATAGTACCCAGTGTTGGCAACTGCTAAAATCCAAAATGCACTAGTGGCACTTGTCAATCAATTTCCCCCCAACTCACCAGCCAAAAAGCACTAGATTTTCCGCCAGGAGTTTTCCACTAATTTTGGCGCTAGGGGGGTCTGGAAAAGAACTAAATAGAGTGACAGATGCGCCAAGTTGGCAACACTGCTAGTACCCTGATCCGGTTCTGGTAGTGGGATGGCATGTTCTTCTGGGTTTTGTTTTGTTAGTCATATTTGGAATATATATATTGGGTGGTTTTGCAAAATCTTCTGAACCAGAGGTGCTCAAAAGGTAGATTGTGATCTACCAGTAGATCACACAGGCCATGCAGGTAGATCACATGACAGTCCCCTAAAATGTATAGATCTGTAACCCTTGTTACAGATCTATACGTTTAACTCTTGAGAGTGTTAAAATGAAACCAAATGGACCCTTACGGGTCCATTTGGTTTCATTGTACACTCTCAAGAGTTAAATTATATTTAAACATCTAAATTACGTAATTTTCAAGAGTCCACACAATTAGAAAATGTAGAATAATTGTTATTTTGACCAACATTTTGCCAGTTCTCTTCCCCAATTGTGGACAAAAACAAGAAAGTTCTTAGTTTTGGGGGGCAAGACACTCAACTCAACATCACGAATTGTCAACTCAAACGCCAGTAGTAGCATATACAGCAAAACATTCCAATTCTCCCCCTCTATTTTCATTATAAGTGCATTGTTCTTAAACACTATAACAGCAAGTAACACCATCACCACTATTTCTCAAACATCTCAAACTTTCTATGGGGCCTTGAAATGGATTTTCAGTAATGGACCAATAACAACTCATTTTGACAGTAGCTCTCAAGTCAAAAAAGTATGGGCACCCCTGTTCTGAACTCTCCTCTGACTGGACCCAAACACAGGCGACAACAGGGCTCTCTCTTGACAGACTTGAGCTCGACTTACCAGCGAAGGTACAGATGAAGGTGCCCATGGCCACGTCGTCCAGAACCCGGACGCCCCAGCCGCGGTTGTCCGTCCTGAAAACCTGCAGCCTCACCAGGATGCCGCTCTGCACCACTCGGTTGGAGCACGACGAAGGATGGCAGCGGCACAGAGCGTTGCACTCGTACACTCTGAGGAGGAGGAGGGAAGCGGGGGTTGACACTAAGGTCTCCGAGGCACTTGCCCATCGTGCAAGTACAAGTCAGGTTCTACTTGCCCTCAGGTCATGGTCACCTCCCCCCCAGGTTCCAGGTGGTCCCCAGTTAAGTTGGTTAACCAGATGTAACTCTTGAGAACGTAAAAATGAAACCAAATGGACCCTTGCGGGTCCATTTGGTTTCATTTTTACACTCTCAAGAGTTAAAATTCATCATCCTAATTAGCCCAGGTCTACACTGTAGAAGATTAATGGCCATTTTGATGTGTTAATTTGCCTGTTTTGTTTCCCAAATCCAGCCTGGAATTGTGGACAGCTAGAAAGCAGGGAAAGACACAGAGGCAGAGTGCAATGACTGCCTTCAAGACAAATTTATCTTGTGTTGTGTTATAGTGCACTAAGTTGCACACTTGCCCGATCGGGCAACCAGGTAGCAGTCTTCACTTGCCCCACCATTTTTTTTTACTTGCCCCGGGCAAGCGGGCAAGTGTTAGTGTCAAGCCCTGGGGAGTGATGACAGGGGATGTGGGAAAGGTTTTGTGACATCATTTTTATTTTTATTTTTAGTTTTTTTTTTCCCCCTTTCATTTCATTTCTCGATTACACCCAGAAAATCTGAACTTTAAACATTCAGTGGATTTTCTGTGGGCTGGAGTTTTCCGTGGGTTTTGGATGGCTTTTAAAACCCTTTGTGTACTGAACGCGTTTTGGTGTTTTAGCTGTTGAAAAATAGCAGATCTACAAGCTCATATCGCGCCACCGAGTGGCGCGATATGAGCTTGTAGTTCTGCTATTTTTGAAACATTGTGAAAATGTGGTGCGAATCTTTGAATGCATTATTTCGGAAGCATACATTTTCAACTTAAATCTTTGCTTCTGGGGGATCCCTAGAACAACATGTTTTTAGATGAGATTCTGCAGCTAAATAATAGATATTTCTGGGGGGTCCTTCCTATGAAATATTTTAAGCATCACTGACACAGAATGAGATTTTTCCAGAAAAACTACAGTAGAAGCTTGTGCCAGGGACTAGAATTTAGTGTCACAAGCTAGAATTTAGTGTCACAGACTAGAATCTAGCGTCGGGAACTAGAATCTAGTGTCAGAAACTAGAATCTAGTGTCAGAAACTGGAATCTAACTTCAGAAAGTACAATCTACTGAGGGGAACTAGAATCTACCGCGAGGGACTAGAATCTAGCATGAGGAACTAGAATCTGATCAGGACACAGTGGGTAAACTCACCCAGTAACGATGTGATTGTACAATCTCTTGAAATGATAACCAGCACTTGAATCCATGGGTCCAGCATGGCTCAGGGCAGTGCTCTGAACGGTCAGTTGCATGCAGGAACACGCAACACTGCAAAGCAAAACACAAGGTATTAGTAGACGGAAAATCAGTTTGCACAAATGTTGCGATATACAGGAACATCTCAATGAATTAGATTTTTGTGTAAAAGTTAATTTTCTTCCATAAGATAATTTAAAACTTTCATATATTCTCAATCCACTGTGCATTAAGTATTTTAAACCTGTTTTGTTTTTAATATTGAGGATTATGGTGCACAGCTCACTATGCTATCCCCATGAATTAGAACATGTCATGAGACCCATAAAATAGATATTTTTAAAACAATAAATGTTGGCTATCTGAAAAGTATTTTACTGTATGGAGTGGACACTTAGTCTGGGCTACTTTTGAACAAAGGATTTCATCAATGGGGTGTGGCATGGAGTAGGGCAAGTCGATACATCGACTTGCTAAGTCGAGTCGACTCCTGCCAGCCTGAGTCAAAAAGTTGTTTTTTTCCCCAACCATCATGATCAATTTAATCATCACTGGAAAAGGAGGAAAGGGGAAAAATTAAACATTTACCTTTGTTTTCCCATAATTTCTTGCTCTATGTGTGCGACGCCTGTGCACAGTAATCAACTAATTGTTTATTGTCACAGACAGAAGTTCAACCTTAATTAACATCTGACCACAGCTGCGCTCTCCCGAGAAGCACCTCAGCGTGTTCTAACTGGGAGGCTGCAGCTGCTAGCCAGCTGCACAGTGTAGGAGAAGTATCACAATCGCGCAAAATTTATCTCGACATTGAGGGGTCAGAAAAGCAAGCTCTCGGGAGGTCTGTTGCAGCCTGAAAGAGGGACAAAAGTGGGACATTTCCGAAAAATTCCTGAGAGCGCACACATGTGAACTAGGGCTGTCATTTTTCCTCTAAAATACCATTCGAAATTCATTTCTTTAATATTTTTAATAATCGAATATTATATTCGAATATTTATGTTATTTTAACTCATTATTTAATATAATATAGCCCAGATTATACCCCATAAAATACTCTGGTAATTAGGCATACCTGTATTCTATGCATTGTCATTGACTGCAGTCACTGCATACTCTGTCCACATACCCCTTCACATGCAAATGTGGGCCATTGTGTGCATTACATGAAGCCCCATAGGTTTGATGCCACATCAAAAGCGGTGACCTATAGAAACCAGCACCTTCGAATGATCACGCTATTACCATAAATGGCAGAACATAATGACCACAGTTTCCATGTAACTCGGTCATCACACAGCTGTAACTAATGTTGTTGATGACTGCGGTGGTTTTATACTGAACGCACTTTTATTAACTTATCTGTACTCTGCTAGCAATACAGGCTACTATAATGCACTGGACTTATTTTTTGCTCTATAAGGATTATTTTGGTCTGAGGCAGGGGTCAGCAACCTGCGGCTCAGGAGCCGCATGCGGCTCCAGAACACAGCCCTAGTGGCTCAGTGGCTGTAGCATTATTACATACACACTGGGGTGATCTGCACCAAAATAATATAAACATTTCAGTCACCCAAAACACGTTGCGCTGTCTGACAGTTGCCAGTTAAAGTAGCACTTGGCCAAGTCAAAAAAGCCCAGCAGTTATCAGAGGTGGAGCTTTCAATCTGAACCACCCATTTTCAACAGTTTACTCAGTTTACTATGTCATTAATGTACCTTAGAGACGTTGTGTGGACTAGAAATGGAGTTCTGTAAAACTCCTTTATTTTTTTAGAAACTCCATTTCTGAACAAAGGTTGTGTTTCACCATGTAAATGATTTTTCTTTGAGGACCTTTTTTCTGAGAGTGTGCAAATGGAACCAAATGGACCCGCCAGGGTCCATTTGGTTCACATTTGCACACTCTCAGAAAAAAGAAAAAAAAATGCGTCTCCAGAGAGATTTTGAATTTAATTTTGGGTCGAAAATTGCTCTTTCAACATCTTGGGTTGCCGACCCCTGGTCTGAGGGAACGCAACGGTAAGCAGCGGTGCTTTTCTGAGTTCTCTTGCTCTCTCGCTCTCTAGTCTCTACACCTCTCTCTCGCTGCTACGCCTCCCCCCCCCCCTCTAGGTAGGCTTCTGTTATACTGTCAAGTGAGCGGACGCACATTTATTCGCATGCAGCGATGGTTTGCAAACTTGCAGGCACCGGAAGATTTGTTACATTTAACGGGGGAAATAACGCATGAAACCAAATAAAAATATGATATAGAATTAATTAATTATTAAGGCTAAATTCGAATGGCAATTTAATCTTTCGAATACTATATATTTTTTTTAATATTCGAACGGAATTCATTAAATGAAATTCGATCTGACAGCACTAATGTGAACCAAACGGACCCGCTAGGGCAGGGGTCGGCAACCCAAGATGTTGAAAGAACCATTTTCGACCCAAAATTAAATTCAAAATTTGTCTGGAGCCGCATTTTATTTTTTTCCTGAGAGTGTGCAAATGTGAACCAAATGGACCCTGGCGGGTCCATTTGGTTCCATTTGCACACTCTCAGAAAAAAAGGTCCTCAAAGAAAAATCATTTACATGGTGAAACACAACCTTTCTTCAGAAATGGAGTTTCTAAAAAAAAAAGGAGTTTTACAGAACTCCATTTCTAGTCCACACAACGTCTCTAAGGTATATTAATGACATAGTAAACTGAGTAAACCTGTTGAAAATGGGTGGTTCAGATTGAAAGCTCCACCTCTGATAACTGCTGGGCTTTTTTGACATGGCAAGTGCTACTTTAACTGGCAACTGTCAGACAGCGCAATGCGTCTTGGGTGACTGAAATGTTTATATTATTTTGGTGCGGATCACCCCAGTGTGTGTTATGTAATAATGCTACAGCCACTGAGCCACTAGGGCTGTGTTCTGGAGCCGCATGCGGCTCCTGAGCCGCAGGTTGCTGACCCCTGCGCTAGGGTCCGTTTGGTTCACATTTGGTTCACATTTTGTGCGCTCTCGGGGGAACATCCATGGTGGGCGCGCCCACCTATCCTTGCAGCCGTCCACGCAGTCGCAGCCCACCAGGAAGTCGGGGGAGGTGTTGATGGCGACGCCGTCGGTCGCCACGGGGTCCGTCCTGTACATGGGCAGGATGGCGCGGTCGCCGTTCACCTCGTTGACGCACGAGATCTGCCGCGGCTCCTTGCCCTTGGAGATGTCCAGCACGAACACCTTGGAGGGCAGCGGCTTGGCCGTGACGGCGACGAACACGTCGGGGTCCAGGCAGAACATGTCCAGGGACAGGAAGTCGCAGCGCGTCTTGTGGAGGTAGTCCTGCACCAGAGCCATGGTGCTGAGCGTCAGGCCGCACGGCGCCTTGTAGAAGAGGTGAGGCGATTCCTTAGAGAGAGGGAAGCAAAAATAATAAAGCGTAAAGTGTACTGAACGCGTTTTGGGTGTTCAAAGCGTTATGTTACACTTAAGCTATTGAAAAAATATATATATCAGAGCTACAAGCTCACAGCGCGCCACCGAGTGGCGCGCTGTGAGCTTGTAGCTCTGATATTTTTTGAAAAATTGTGAAAATGCAATGCAAATCTTTGAATGTATATTCTTTCGGAAGCAAATGTTTTGAACTAAAATCGTTGTTTGCTTCTGGGGGATCCCTACAACAACATTTTTCAGATGGGGGGGTCCGCAGCCAAATATAGATAATTCCGGCAGTCCTTGGCATGAAATATGTTAACAGATTTCGTGCCGTTGAAATAGATCTACGTCTCCCGTTATCATTATGAAATACAGTAACGACTGAAGCCGCTGCCGTTGAGCTACGCCTTTCAACGTTACTTACCGGCGCCGGTTTGATACGATCCCCATGCTAACAGCAGCGTGCAGCGACCGCATATTCCATTGATGGACCATAATAAGGGACGGACCAAACCGGAACCGGAAGTGTGTGTCCGCCAACTAACTTGTCCGTGGGGAAACATGGACCGAAATATGAAATATGACTTTTTGATGAAAATCGCTGGCACTGGCTACCTCAAAAAATATGAAAAAGGGCTGGCACTGGGAGTGTTAAGCATCACAGACACAGGAACATAGATTTTTCAGAGAAATTAGAATGTGTCAGAATCTAGCATCAGAAACTAGAAACTAGTCAGAAACTAGAAGCGGCTCAACAAGATCTACACATCAAAAATGTGATTGTTCCATTACTGAAAATCCATTTCAAGGCCCCCTAGAAAGTTTGAGATTACTGTTATAATGTTTAAGAATAATGCACTTATAATGAAAAACAGAGGGGGAGAATTGGAAGGTTTTTCTGTATATGCTACTACTGACGTTTGAAAACAGTATTTGAGGTTTGAGTTGACAGTCTGTGATTTTGAGTTTAGTTTCTTGCACCCAAAACTAAGAACTTTCACGTTTTTGTCCACAATTGGGAAAGGGAACTGGCAAAACTTTGGACAAAATAACATTTACTCTCCATTTTCTAATTATGTGGACCCTTGAAAATTACGTAATTCAGATGTTTAAATATAATTTAACTCTTGAGAGTGTAAAATGATATAAATATACAAATATAAATATACATCTCAACTTAATGTACAAGTTTCAGAATAATAAAATAATATCAATAAAAATCATAATAATAATAATAATAATAATAATCTATAGGGGCGTGTTTGAACATAGGATGGTGGCATGTCTAAGTTTTGGGATGTATATTAGAGGTTTTATACCCATTAAAAATGGGCGGAATTTGAAATTGTGTGTGGGAAAATGTAGTAAGCTACTTTCCTTTTTACTCGAAACAAGTAGTGTAGCTTCACTACAAGCTACTAAAAACAAGCAGTGTTGCTTCACTGCAAGCTACGGGAAAATGCAGTTAAGCTATGTAGCTTAGCTACTTGTAACAAGTTACTGCCCGTCACTGCTGGTAGATCACCATCTACCTTTTGGGCAGCCCTGCGATACAGTATGGGGACATCCCTACAAAACGGGTTGAAATAAAAATGCACCGGTACCTCCTCGGCCTTGCGCTTGCGAGCTTTCATGCGGTGGAACTCGTAGAACAGAGGAGCCAGGAGGGGATTCCGTCCGATGTGTAGCTTCACGCCGTCTTTGGGCCTGACGCGCTCCAAGCAGGCAGGGCTGCATCGGTGAGGGCTGTATTTTACCCTCTTAGACGTTGGTATGGTGACCGCCAGCTCATTCCTAAATATATGTACAGAAGATATAAGGGTTCTTTAAAAAAGGGGAACTCCGCCCATTTTAATATGTCATTAATATACCTTAGAGATGTCGTGTGGACATGATAAAAACAAAAGTTTTGAAAATGGGTGGAATTCCCCTTTAAACATTTGGCTATTGAAAGCATTAGCGATTGAGACAGCTTATGTTATTGGAAAGCCTACTTTCCTTAGTGGAAACATTCTGACCTCACCGCACAGATAAAGTGCAATTTTTGGCTAGAACGTGATTGTTTTTTCCCCCCGGAAGGAAAAAATACTCCCTATGGAGTTTTTCTGTTGGCAATATTAGCAAATCCTTGTTGTTTTTCTGGTGAAAAAAAGAAAAGAAAAACGCGTTCTGGCCTAAAAGTGCATTTTATCCATGTGAATCCATTAATTCTTTGTGTACTGACCGCGTTTTGGTGTTTTAACAGTTGAAAAATAGCAGATCTACAAGCTATTTTTCAAAAATAGCAGACCTACAAGCTCGTAGCGCGCCACTCGGTGGCACGCTACGAGCTTGTAGGTCTGCTATTTTTGAAAAATCATGAAAATGTGGCAGAAATCTTCAAATATGTTATTTCAGAGTCAACCATTTTAGCTCAAATCTTTGCTTCTGGGGTGATCCCTAGAAGTTTTTTTTTTTTTTTTTTTTTTTTTTTAGATGGGGGTCCGCAGCCAAATATATATAATTCTGGTGGTCCTATGAAATATGTTGAGCATCACTGACACAGGAGCATGGATTTTTCAGGAAAAAACAAGAATCTAGCATCAGAAACCAGAATTTAGCATCAGAAACAAGTGCCCACAAACTAGAATCTGGCGCCATCTAGTGTCAGAAACTAGAATCTAGTCAGGACACAATGGGAAGAAGAAGAGTAGTGTCTTTCTAATAACACGGGCAGTGTTTGTTTTGGTGAGTAGGTAAAACGTTCTTTATATTTCCACTACTAGAGAAGACAGGCTGATCGGAGGTCCAACCGATTACCGATTACGTTGTCTTTTACAGAGCTCCACTGCTAGGCAGGATCATACTGTAGAAGCAAGTGGAACTATGGACCAGAGCCATCCACAATGTACATCCTCGTACAATACTTTTCCTATAATTAATATTCTACATTCAGTCCTCAAATCATTCATTCATCTTCATTCAAGAAACATTAAAAAAATATATAAAAAAAAAAAACTTGGATTCCAAGCGCTTGCCTTTGAACTCTGGGGGGAGGCGTAGTGTGGGTGCTAGTGTGGAGGTTGGCTGACGATACTGGCGTGGTGGTAACAGGTCTGCCCGGACCGGGTCTGCTTGGATGGATGGTCTGTGTTGACGTTACTGTCCACATGGAAAGAGACAAAGAAGTTCTGATTACAATGTTTCCACTTGCCACACATAACATCAAGGTTTACTTTGCAACGGTGGGTGACTGTAAATCGGAGTACTCCATCATTTAGTACTCCCATTATTTTGGTCAGGTTATGGTTTTATTTTGTTATTATGGTTAGTAGGGGTGGGACGATATTTACGCTTCTGAATCGATTTATACTTTGATTCTTACCGTAATTATGCTGTAATTGAATTCGATATATCGCATTTTTGCCACAAATGGCTGTGCTTTTATGAATTATACTAGAACATTTTAAATAGGAATTCCACCCATTTTCAAGATTTTTTCTGAGGGTGTACAAATGGATCCATTTTGGGTCCATTTGGTTCCATTTGTACGCTCTCAGAAAAAAAAAAGAAACAATGTACCTTGACAAGTTAAATTAACTAGGGACATTTTAAAGCAATTTTGATCAATAAAGTGCAGTCATAGACATAAATACATAAATATTACATAAATACATAACGATTTTGAACATGGCAATTCTATATCAATTATTATGGCATTAAGAATTGTGATATATTGGAGTGTACACGTGTACACTCTCTGCCCAAAACCTCTGCCCAAGGTTTTGGGCAGAGAGTGTACAAATGCAACCAAATGAACCCATTAGGGTTCATTTGGTTCCAGTTGTACTCTCTCAACAACAACAACAAAAAAACGTCTAAAGAAATCCATTAACATGGTGAAAATCTTGATGATGTCATCAAGATGTGTTTCACCATGTTAGTGGTTTTCTTCAGACCTCCATTCTTGGGAACACAGTATGGGGGAGAACTTTTTTTTTATCACGTCCACCCAACACCTCTAGGGTATACTAATGACATATGAGAATGTTGAAAATGGGTGGAGTTCCCCTTTAACGGCTGAGGGGCAAACACTAACTGGGCAGAGGGATGGAGGGGTGTTCCTTGCGTAGATCCGTTCCTTTCTCGTTCCGTTTCTTCAGGTTGATGATGTATTCGAGACGCATGGAGCCCAGGTACACCCACTCCTTCTGCTCTTCATCCTGGAGGAGGACATGTCAAATGATCTGACACATTCTGTCTACATTACAAATGTAGGCAAGATATATATTAACTGTTTAATTGCCATGGACGTTAAGACGAGTATTCGTTTACGAAAACGAGCCAGGTAACAGTTGCCAAAGACATTAAGACGAGATTTGCGCGCAGGGGTGCATATTTAGGCGACATTTTTTTTTTTTTTTTTTTTTTTTTCTTTTTTTTCAGGCCATTTTTTAGGAAATACAGAATTGGGGGAACGTTTTTATCATGTCCACATACACAACATCTCCAAGGTACATTAATGACATATTAAAAATGTTGAAAATGGGTGGAGTTCCCCTTTGAAGACTGCCCCAGAGAATGCCATTCTTTTGGAATACAATATTTACAGTATTAATTTGCCAAGAAAATAATGTAGCAGAATTTGACTACAACTACAATCTTAACAAACAACACATCTATACTGATGATCATGATTTACAGGCAGTGTTGCCAACAGTCAAAATCCAAAATGCACTAGTGGCACTTCCAAAATGCACTAGAATGCGCTAGATGCTTGCCTGGAAGGGTTTATGACCATTAAATGACCATTAATCTTCTACATTCTCTAGTTGTGTAGATTTGGGCTAATTCACATGATGAGTATTTTAACTCTTGAGAGTGTAAAAATGAAACCAACTGGACCCGCAAGGGACCATTTGGTTTCATTTTTACGCTCTCAAAGAGTTGCATCTGGTTAACCAACTATCCATCATTTAGCCTGGGGGACCACTGGTTGAAAACCACTGTCATAGGAGGAAAAATGGGTGAAAAATGAGGGTTTTATCTAAGGCTGAACGATTAATCGTTTTTAAACCGAAATCGCGATTTGAAAAAATGCGATTTGTGAATCGCAAGGGCCGCGATTTTTCAATTTTTAATGTTTCTATTAGAGATCAGCGGATGAGCTTTTTTCCCCACCCGAAATCCGCACACGCACATTGTTGGTCCGTCCGCATCCTTCCGCATTATTTAATCGCCTTGCGACGCTGCAACGCGCCGTGAACGCCGCTATTTATTTACGAGTACGTTCATCACTCACCCCTATCCAGTAACAGCGTCCACGTGCAGCCTTGGTTGTATGTGTATATTCCGTTGCCATAGAAACCCGTACCGTTTACTCGTCCTCGTCCATTGAATCACATTCTCGCATCGCAACGAGCGAACGACTTTTCTTGCAATGCATCCAGCGCTCACTGATTACCATGCATTTGCATACCGAGTCCCATGACACATGTTTATTCATCTCCTCTGTTTTAGCTGGTTTTAAACCTAACAGTGATGATTTAAACTTTACTAGCGCTAAAGGCTGCGGGAGCGACATTATTAACCCCACCGCAGTTCCAGGAACGCTCCCCACGCTGTGATTGCCAGTAATGGCTAACAACTGCGGTGGGATTCATAACACCACGCTGCGGGGATGATGTGGGGTCCTTTCCACTATAGGCTCCCGTTTATGGTGCCTGTCCATAAATGGGCGAATCCAGAGCATCTAGAAATAGGCCTACTTTTATTATACGGATGTTGATGTTGGCAAGCTAAATAGTTTTTCAGAAAACAGTTTAAAGACACTTAAAGAATCGGCCTCAGGTCTTATTGAGTTTAGAAGATCTGCAGTATCTACCTGGCTATTCTGATATTTCTTGATAAATTTCAAAATATTTTGTTCAGTAAGAAAAAAAGTTCTACTTCCACAGGTTGTTCAGAAACAGAACATGCACCTGTAACCTGTTGATTTCCAATTCCAGTGTGTTGTGAAGAATGTACTTGGAAAATAAATATGATGCCTGTTGGAAGCAATTCATATCTTTTATCCTTATTCAGAGAAGTAAATGACTGTCTTTTGGTATTGGTAATGTTAAAATACGTTTTTAATTGACATGGTAAAGATTTAAACCGAAACTGGACTCTTTTAAAAAATAATCGCAAATTAATCGGAATCGCAATATTGCTCAAAATAATCGCAATTAGATTTTTTCCCAAAATCGTTCAGCCCTAGTTTTATCTCTGGCGCCTGTCAATCAATTTCCCCCTAACTCACCAGCCAAAAAGCACTAGATTTTCCGCCAGGAGTTTTCCCACCAATTTTGGCACTAGGAGGGTGGTCTGGAAAAGAAGCTAAATATATTGACAAATGCGCCAAGTTGGCAACACTGTTTACAGGACCACGTTGAAAAGAAAAAAACCCTCACCTGGAAAGCCACCAGTATCAGCTGGCAGTCGACCAGCTCCACCACACACTTCCTCATGACCCCTTGGAACTCCATGTTGACCGTCTGACCGGGCCTGTACACGGCCAGCGAGGGGCTTGGATAGGCGCGCAGGTAGTCCCGGATGAAGTTCCTGTGGTTCTCATCGGTAAGATCCTCACACACGTCCTTCACTGTCCCACACGGAAAAAAAAAGACAAATTACAAGTTTACCGTCATTTCTGGACTATAAGGCGCTACTTTCTTCCACATGCTTTTGATCCTGCGGCTTATACAACGGTGCAGCCAATCTATGGATTTTTACAGGTTCTAGGTGGGGCTCCGCAGACTAAATAAGAGAAAGTTGGTTAACCAGATGTAACTCTTTTGAGAGCGTGAAAATGAAACCAAATGGACCCTAGCGGGTCCATTTGGTTTCATGTTTACGCTCTCAAGAGTTATGATATTCACCACCCACAGTAAATTAGCACCACTTAATTAATAAGTCATAAGTCATGTTCATTTTGGTCTAATTTTGATGTTTTGCCTCTTTTGTTTCGAAAATCCATCCTGGAATTGTGAACAAAACCAAAATAAATCTTTAGTTTTGGGGTGAAGATGTGTGAAAAAAGTTGAAAACCACTGCTCTAACATGAAGCACCTGACTATAAGCCTGCTGCGGCTTATACATGGGAAAAAAAATCAGTATTTTGCCCCAAATTTAGCTGGTGCGGCTTATATTCAGGTGCGGCTTATAATCCAGAATTTACGGTAGTTGTTTTTTTTCCTTCCCTCATAGCAGGAGCAAGGAACAGTGTTCACTGTCGATTTGTCCTCTGCAGTTTTGCACATGGTTCTAGAGCAGTGGTTTTCAACCTTTTCTATTACCAGGGTCCCACCATTTATCCAGCATCTGAGCCACGGAGGAGGACCACCATTTGAGGATATTTTACGCCCCCACAGAGCCCCAAAAACGAAAGATTTCTTTTGCTTTTTGTCCACAACACCAGGCTGGATTTGGGGGAAACAAAACAGGCAAACGTACAGATCAAAATGACCATTAATCTTCTAGTTGTGTAGACTAGAAGGCTGATGAATGTTTGAATATTGAGAATATTGAGAGTGTAAAAATGAAACCAAATGGACCCGCAAGGGTCCATTTGGTTTCACTTTTACACTCTCAAGAGTTACATCTGGTTAACCAACTTAGCTGGGGACCACCTGGAACTCTCTCAGGAACCACTGGTGGTCCCCGGACCACTGGTTGACAGATATACCGGCCATACCGATTGGTCATTTGGGGCAAAAATTGGACATCGAAAGTCCATCCTGCACTCTCTTGGTTCCTGCACTGCTTTACTGGATAATGTTAGTATAATGTTACAGCTTTTTTTCCACCAAGTCAAAGAACTTTAGAAGTTTTTTAAAAAGTATTTTTATTATATTAATGAACTACTAAATATTGCTCCAGACTCCAGAACATCGGCCTCATCGGTGTACGTCTCTCCAAAAATCGGTATTGACATTGCAAGCAAAAGAATATGGCATCGGTCGGGGTCTACATGGTTCATTTGTGTATTTACTGTAATAATAACTCATAGCGCGCGATTGCGTGTTTCGTCGTTTTCTGCTATATGCCATGGCTCAAGCCAGTGCATTTGGTAAAAAAAAACCTTATTTTGAAGCGCATCCTAAACAGGATGTGCGATGACGTCATGCTGTTTCTGGTGTCCTGACTAACCTGTCCTCTTTACCCGTGCGCTAATGACATCTAGAAGGAGATTCTCAGGAAGGGCTTTTGAATGCATTGGATTGAATGGGTGCGAATGGGACAAAAAATTGAAATGGCCACGCCCATTCTGTCCCAAATGAAAGTCAGCAACAGGATCTTTATCAGATGATGCGCTTGGACTAACAGATGGATTAAAGAATGAAATCTACATTTTGTCGTGTTTTGCGCCGACCGCGTAAAACCCACAGTAAGAACCCACGGTAAGGCGCGAGTCTGTAAATAATAATGCCAGTGTCATTGCTGAATGGCTACCTATGTTTTCTTTCTGACATGACAATGACATGGATCTTACAAGACTTACATGGTCGGCACACCAGGTGAAGAATAGTCAGACTGGCATAGGAGGGAGTGTGATCGTCAAAGAAGACCAGGAACCTGACAAGATAGAAAAACATGTTGTCAAACCCCATAAATGGAAACAAACTAAAATACTTCCACTGTAACTTCTACCATTGAGTAATAAATGTGGCCAACAGTCTCAGAGCTGATCCCTTGCTGCTGTAATTATTCATCATTGCAATAGAAAAATCTTATACGATGGGACAATTCAACAACCTAGGGCTTCACCATTTTGCCTTTAAAAAAAAACTCAATTTTTATCTCTGAAACCTCAATTTCGATTTAAGTTTTTCGGGGGTAAAACTACTAAAAGACAATAGATAAAGTTCAAACTTCACTTTTTTTTTGTTAATGAACACAAGTAGTCCCCCCCCCCCCCCCAGTCAAAGTGCATTTCTTGACTCTTTTTGGAGTCTTGGACTACTTTTTCTTGAAGTTAACAGCAGAAGTTTTTTCTTTTCTTATTTAACAGAACACTTTTTTTTCTCTGCGCAACAAGAAGAGGGAAGGCAGGCTACGATAGGCTGTGAGCCAGTGTTACACAGTTCTACCTTAAATGTACAGTAAAGGGGAAATCTTTTCGATGTTATTTTTTTTACATTGTCCAAACTCCGAAACCTCGATTTGATTTGATTTCGAATAATTGTGAAGCCCTACACAATTTTGCGCGCGTGCACACACACACACACACACACCTCATCTTGTTCTTTCTGTTTGGTTTATCCACCAGGACGCCAGCATCGAACCAGGAGCGCTCAGCTTCTTGGTACATGGCCACCACGCGAGCGCCGACGTAAAGGCGGTCCACAGACACCATGTGGCGAAACGCGATTTGATGTCCAGACACCACCATCTTCTCGTCCCCGAAGTCGACCTCGTACGTCTGCACCTCACCTGAGGGAAACGAGGCATTTGACTGTTGTGTGTTTGATTGTTTGTGTAAAACCAGTACAGTAACTATCAGAGCAATTTGCTGTGTTACGCCAATTCCACTTTCTTTAGCCATCTGTTATCACGAGAGCAGACACAAAAAAGGCGTGGCAGTGGCTTACGAGCAGGGGCGGATGTAACATTTCCCAATTGGGGGGGTAGGAGAATGGTATGGGGGCAGCTTCATCGCCCGTGGTTTGAAGCCACACAGTCGATGAAGTCGCCCCCAAACCATTTTCAGTTACAGGACTTATATTGGGCAAGTAAAGCATCAATAATAACATCAGTTGTTCTTGAAGTTGCACCAGACACGCAGCATGCATAAAACTAAAGGTCTGACTCAGAGAGTTTTCTGTTTGCAATGATGAAATGCTGTTGGTTTAGTGGTGCCACAATTGTAGTTAGTTATTAATCATTTTAAATTAAGCACTCTAATTTGAAATATCGTGTTTGTTTGTTTTTGCATGCCATCATGTTTGGTGGGGCAGTCTGGGAATTTAGGGGGGCATTGCCCGCCCATGCCCATGTCTAGATCCGCCCCTGCTTAGGAGGTAGGATAGGGCATCCTATGATCCGTGGGTCAGCAGGTTTGAATTCTCCTATCCAAGTGTCCTTGAACAAGACACTAGACGCCACATTGCCTCCATTGGTGTGTGAATGCGGGAAATGAGTTGACTGTTCGCCTCTCCACCTCCCAAGATATGAATAATGGACCATTGTAAAGTGCTTCGACTAGTAGGCACGTAGTGTGATAAAAGTGAAATCCATTATTATACCCCTATCCTGGGACTAAAATATATTTTTTTATCACAGCACAGTACGTTCTGAAATATTATCTAGTGGCGCAATATCTAGGCATAAGTGAACGTGCTTTTCGAGGTGTATAGTGCTCAGGAAAAGACCGTGCAAATTATGAACATCACTTCAGATTTACGCCCAGACAAAAAAAAAATCCACTCCACCCCTTTTGCAACCAGATCTTGCACTTTAATCTTTAATGTCGGTTTTCTTCTCTAATTGTAAAGTGTCTTCTTGAGACAGCTTCTCCCCCCTGGCTTTCATGTGACTGTGTACTGTGTGGTTTTACATTAAATGTGGCCTCACTTCCTTCCTGTGCTACAAGTCACACCTCCACCCATAAGCAGGGGCAGTGCAATAAAGCATCATGGCCATTGTAGTATAATCCAGCCCAGCAATCTACTACAAATATTACTAACATTGAGTGACTGCAGTTTCTTCCAGTGGTGAAAACGTCCCTTTAATTAAAGGGGAATTCCACCCATTCTCAACATTTTACTATATCATTGATGTACCTTCGAGGTGTTGGTACCACTAACATGGTGAAACATCTTGATGACATCATCAAGATGTATTTTCGCCATGTTAATGGATTTCTTTAGACACTGGAACCAAATGAACCTGTTAGGGTTCATTTGGTTCCATTTGTGCACTTTCAGAAAAAAAAAATGTTGAAAATGTGTGGAATTACCCGAAGAAAATGCATACCGGTATTGGCAGGTAAATGTAATTTGGACGGAATGGACAGAAACAGCTCTCCCTATATACGGTAAAAAAAAAAGATAAACCAGTATGACAATAAGCCATTGTAAGTCATCATAGAGTGTGAGTCCTGCAGAAAACATCGCCATACCTTCCGTTATGATTTGGGATATTTTCCCCTTATCCCAGAAGCTGGGTTTCCTCCTGGCTAAGATATCCATGCCAACAGTTATATCTTCTTCCGGGAGGTCGGGGGGGATCGTGTCTGGGTGGATGCTGGTAGCCACTTGTATACAGGAACTTACTGCAACACAAGAGGACCACAAAATATGGCTGGTTAACTCTTTTCCGTTGCCAAACCTGCCCTTTCCGTCATTTTGGGAAATGGCTTTCATAACCAAACCCGCCTTATCCGCCTTTTAATGTTCAATTAGTGTTTAATTCGCCGATTATTCAATGTTACGGTGAAAATCCATGTTGATCGCCAAGATAGGGTTAATATTCGTCGCGCTGTGAGTGCGATGATGAAAAGCGGAAATCAGGCTGATGACGTGGACGCAAAGACCTATGGGAAACCGAGTGCCCATTACGCCCCAATAGAAGTGAATGGGAGCATATGAGAGCATTACGCACCGTGGCCAGGAGAGAGGGGCGGAGTACTATGAAAAAAGGCATGTCCCCCTTTGTGAAGCCAGGCACTGGGATTATGGTCATGCATTTGTTTACAACCATCGGATATTACATGGGAGAGATACAACCGTCTCTAGTATAGGCTTAATGCTAACTCAATGGACGGGCATGGTGCACATAGGCGGTCTCTGACTGCCGGCATGGTTTCGATTGCGGTTACATGCAATGTGTCCTGTTTGGGAAGGGGGAAAGGAACCATTTTAAGCAAAAATAAGATGCATCTAAAGGAGAAACACTCCGGCGATCCGCTACAAAGGTAATCATTATTATCGGCATATGAACAACATGCTTATTAAGCCCTAACGCAGTCATAGAATTAATGGTTAGTTCAGATGGTACTGCACGCACACGACACAAAAAAACCCATAGTAAAAAAAGAAAAGAGATCTGCTCTCAAAAACATAAATATTTATTGTACATACACGTCATTCTAAATAAATTAGCATATTGTGTAAAAGTTTTCTCCCATAATAAAGGTGAAACTTTCATATATTCTCCATCAAATGTGCTTTAAGTGAAGTATTTAAAAACATTTTTTGTTTTAATCCTCATGATTATGGTGTACAGCTCATGAAAACCCCAAAGTCCTATCTCAATGAATTAGCATATTTTTACGAGACCACTAAAAATATGTTTTAAACAAGAAATGTTGACTATCTGAAAAGTATATTAATGTGTGCAGTTAACACTTGGTCTGGACTATTTTTTAACAAATTATTTCATCAATGGGGCGGGGCATGGAGGTGATCAACCTGTGGCTCTGTGGGCAGGTGCCAAATCGAGCTGGAAAGAAAAATTAGCATCTCCATGAAGCTTGTCAATATACTGAAGCACAAGGTACTCTAAAAGATGGCTGTGTTGAAACCACTGTTAAGTTTTCACTGTCAGTGGATCAACACCGCCGATAACATGGAATGGAGACTGGACATGGCAAAACACATGATTTAGGCCATGTTATTGGCTGAAAACTGAAAACTCAGCCAACCTTTTAGTACCTTGTGCTTCGGTATGTTGACAAGCTTCATGGAGACGCTAATTTTCCTTTCCAGCTCAATTTGGCACCTGCCCACAGAGCCAAAACTACTACCAACTGCTGTCCTGACCATGGTATTACTGCACTTAACTGATCAGCCAACTGTCCTGACTTTAACCCAACAGAGAAACATGGTTGTATTGTCAAGAAGAAGATGTGAGACATAAGACGGAACAATACAAATTCATTTACGGCTGTTATCAAAGCGAAACTGGGCTTCCATAACTCCTCAACAGTGCCACAGGTTGATCACCTCCATGCCCCGCCCCATTCATGAAATAATTTGTTCAAAAGTAGTCCAGACCAAGTATTAACTGCATACATTAATACACTTTTCAGATAGTCAACAATTCTTGTTTAAGACATATTTTTAGTGGTCTCGTAAAAATACGCTAATTCATTGAGATAGGACTTTGAGGTTTTCATGAGCTGTACACCATAATCATCAGGGTTGAAACAAAAAAAGTTTTTAAATACTTCACTTGATGCACAATTGATTGAATATATGAAAGTTTGATGTTTTGTATTATATTATGGAAGAAAATTTTACACAATATGCTAATTTTTTGAGAAGGACCTGTATACACCAGCAACCATGGTCAGGACTGAGACGAATAAGTTACATCTTGATAGTGTCAAGATCAAGGCAATACAAGACTAGTCTGGACTGGAATATTGCATGATTTCAACCAACATAAATCCTGTCCACTAAAGACGGACGTCTCTGGATGAATAGAACGTTTTGTCAAAACCCACAAATGGAATTGAACTGGCCTAGTATTGAATAGGGGTGGGACGGTTCACTTATGCCTCGGTATGGGGGCCACGGTTTTGGTTCGGTTCCGGTACGTAAAAATAAATAAAATGAAAAATGTCGTTTCATTTCGTTTCTAAGCGAATTGAACGTGAATATAAAAAATAAATCAAGATTTTCAAAACATTAAACAACCTTATATTGTAAACTCAGAAGTAGGCCTGTCTTCTTCCTTTTCATTATTTACAGAAGAAAAAATGTATATTGCTATTTGTGCCTCATTATTAGGCTATTTTCAAGGGAAATATAAAATACCTAGGCTAATAAAATGAATGCATGTTTCAGTTAAGTATCAGGCAGGTAGCATGCAGACATGCAGCATTGTAGACAGACAAAGATAAATTAGTTTAGTTTACAAGACAATATTATTAATAATTTAACCATTTATTAATAAGGATATTATTATCCATACTATAATTAAGGAAATGTGTCTGTCTGAACCGAAATATTGCGGTTCATTAGCGCGTATTGAACCTTGGACCCCGTATTGAAAGGTTCTTCTTTTTTTTTTTTTCGGTGAATTGTTCCACCCCTAGTATTGAACGTCATAGTAACATCCTCCAGTAACATTCCAGATCACAGCCCATATGGAGATGATCTATACGTTTTTACATTTTTTAATAATTCAAACAGCCCTATTATGTGTGTGTGTGTGTCTGGGACAGCTTTAACCCTAACCCTAACCCATACACAACAGTGACTATATTAGGGACACAAAAAAAAAAAACATTAAAGAGGAATTCCACCCATTTTCAAAATTTTCCTGAGAGGGTACAAATGGACCCTAGCGGGTCCATTTGGATCCCAAATGGACCCTAGCGGGTCCATTTGGTTCACATTCGTACCCACTCAGGAAAAAGGGGTCTGAAAGAAAAATCATTAACATGGTGAAATACATCTTGATGATGTCATCAGATGTATTTCACCATGTTAATGATTTTTCAGACCTCCATTTTTTTTAGGAAATACAGAATTGGGGGGACTTTTTTATCATGTCCAGACAACATCACTAAGGTATATTAAAGGTAGGGTAAGTGATTTGAAATTCATGGTGTAGTACCAGCCTGGTGCACTAGGGGCGCCCAAGAGTAGCTACTCTATGTGAACCTGCTGCTCCATCCTGATTGGAGGAGAATTCACCCTCCACCTGGGGAACTTTTATTAGCTCCTCTGCTAACGTGGGGGAGGGGAAAACTCCATATATGGTCTGCACACCTTATAATAGAGCATTTTAACAGAAAAAAAGAATTTTTTGGTGATATCTGACAAAAGTGAAATCACTTCCCCTACCTTTAATGACATTAACATGTTGAAAATGGGTGGAGTTCCCCTTTAACACTGCATCATTTCCATATGATTACGCTGAACAAGGTTTATATTTGAAGCACGCATGTACACCCACTGTTTACCTCCATTTAGCTTCGGTGCTGTGGCCGCCGCGTTGGTCGCCAGTCCGTTGGTTGTCACGGTATTGGTGTGTGGCGGAAACGCCCTGCTCGAAGGGTAGTGTTTTGTGAGATTGGGGTTCTCTATTGGCATCTGAAACGGCACTTTTTCCCGTTTCTTTTTTGACCGGGATTCCGAGTCCGAGTCGACCCAGTCGGAGCCACTGCTGCTGTCTTCCTTCGGTTCCCATTGCGTTTCAGAGTCGTCGCTGTCGTCGTCCTCCTCCTCCTCTTCGTCCACCTCCTTGTAGGTGCTTTGCTTGGCCGGTGCCCGGGCGCGGAGGGAGCGGCGAGTGATCAGCGGCTGTGCGCCGGACGAAGCCTCGTCTCTTTCTGGCTCCTGCGATGGAGATAATTGAGGCATGTCCTCTACGAGGGAGAAAAAATAATGATGATGTACTCAAATACTGAAAATCACTTTGTTCCGTCGCAGTGATTATTTTTTTTCCGACAATCAATGTATGATATCCAGTGTTGGGGAAGTTAGTTAAAAAGTAAGGAGTGGTAGTTATAGTTATTTCTCTGAAAAAGTAACATACAGTAGTATTTTACATCATTATGGAGGCCCAGATCAAACAAGCTGTTCCTGAGAGCAATTTCCATTGCTTATGGAACAATAGCAATTTCTATTGTTATTAAGGGACTGCTTGGTCCCTTAACAACAATAATTGAATAAATTGAAACTACTTACTATACCTTTAAAGTCTACTTGCCGATACAGAGTGAAAAAAAGCACTTGTGCCAACAGTACAATATCCAACATCACAGACAATATCCAGTCTAATGATATGGATATAATACTGATGCCGTTTTCTCTTTCTCACGTGGAATGTGTTTCACTCCAAGAGTGAAACACATTCAGAGCACCATGTCAGTTTACACGGTATAGACCTGCGCAGTGACGTCACTGCCCCTGTTCCAGAAATGGATTCCCCATTCATTTTTCTCATAGACTTTTCGAAAACAATTTATATAAAGACGATTACGCCACGGACAAAGCCAACTCGAGTTGTGACGAATCATGATGACACACACAAACTTTTGGGACAATCAAATCATTTCACATCATTTGAAAAACGAAACAAAAAGACTTGTATCATGCCGTTTTCTACTTCTTCCTAATTAGATATTATATGACGATATTGTGTTTGTTGTCATGATTTGTCACGACCCGAGTTGGCTTTGGCCGCTGCGCAATCATGTTTTTATTAACCATTTTCGAAAAGTCTATGAGGAAAATGAATGAGGAATCCACTAGTGGAACAGGGCTGCATATAGACCTGCGCAGTGGCGCAGGTCTATATGCAGGAGGACTTTTTCCTTTTATTCTATTACATTATGTAACATGTGGAACTACTGTACTAACTCACCCATCGAAAACACAGTGACTGCAATGGCGTTACGGAATGGGAAAATGTAATGAGTTACAGCAACAAGTAGTTTTCTTTACGTTAGGGGCATTAGTCCCAGCACTGGTAATATCCCTTCATTCATGTTAGTGAAGCGACCATGTTGACACAAGATCCTTACTGTTGTTTGCAGGATCGTCGTCGTCATCCGTTTTCCTTTGGTGTGTTTCATTGTCCGAGGTGGAGACAGGCTCGTCTTTTTGTTCCGTTTTAATCTGGAGGAGTTGTGACTTGGAAACGGAACCATCAGAGGTCACAGGGCTTCCAGACGGGATAACGTCATACGGCGTTAAATGAGGCATACCACCTAGGAAGGTAGAGAAGTGTGAAAATATATTACAAAAGGTTCATTTGGGAACAGAACCTACTCCAGGAGGAGGCAGGAAGAGACTTAAAATAATAATGATTATACTGTAAATAAATAAGAACAGTAGATGAAAAACATGCCTCCTCTCCCTCACATATGGGAAGGACACTATCGGTTACCAGGAAAAAGGTCTCTTTTTTTCGATTAATGCAGGGCTGCCCAAAAGGTAGATGGTGATCTACCAGTAGATCACACAGGCCGTGCAGGTAGATCACATGACAGTCCCCCCACACTTGGACCCTTATAGACCCTTATAGTGTGTAAAATGCATGCTAGCGTTTTAAAGGGTAGATTGATGGCAATGGTACGACTCCTGTCTACTGGATAGCTGTCCATCATAGTGCTCACATGTTAGAGCAGGGGTTTTCAACAGGTGGTCCGGGGACCACCAGTGGTCCTTGAGAGGGTTCCGGGTGGTCCCCAGGCTAAATGATGGAAAGTTTGTTAACCAGAAGTAACTCTTGAGAATGTGAAAATGAAACCAAATGGACCCTTGCAGGTCCATTTGGTTTCATTTTCACACTCTCAAGAGTTAAAATATTCATCATCTGAATTAGCACTATTTAATTACGAAGTCTACAATGTTTTGTTTGCAAAATCCAGCCTGGAATTGTGAACAAAATTGTTATCAAATGGTGGTCCGTGGATCAAATGCTAAATAAATGGTGGTCCCTGGTGTCAAAAAGGTTGAAAACCCCTGTGTTAGAGAATTACCCTGGGAACAACAACCGAATAAAGTAACAGAAGGGGCTCGAAACGCCATATAAACCTTGCTGCAATAGAATACACAAGTTAATACAGTATAGTATACTGTATTAACTTGTAGTACCGGTATACTGAGTATACTACTCACCGAAAATGTATCGTTGGGGGTGATTTTCAATAGTTGTTTTAATAAAAAGGGTTCCAGACACAAAGCACAATTGCAGACTGAGCTTCTGGACAGAGTTCTTTCTGCTCTCAAGCATAACGTTGGGAGTGACCTTGTCTCCCCCAGAATACCTCTAGAGACACTCCCCTGACGTCCCTCTTATCTGTATGTCCTGCCCTGGATAGACACATCCTGAGGTTCTCTGTTTTCCTAAGCATGAATTTAATACCCAGTTGTTTTCTTGTTATCATTCCACTCGCACGACAAAGAGGGATTTCCAGCAATTACATTCATGATTGTAGTATAGTATACTACATAGGGATAGTATACATTCAAAGGGAAAGATGTAAAATAGAATCACGTAGGTTGGTCAGTGTTACGATTGTCTCTTCTTCCCCCATGATAATCCCCTTCGCGCACTTTTCCAACAATATGCAGCTAGGATTCCATTCAATCGCAGTAAATCTTTCTGGTGTGAAGGCGAATTAAGATAACTCTTCTCCTTTTTTTTTCATTTTCTTTGTAACAAATAACACACAATATGAAGCCCAATTTAGATTTTAAGCCTTCCTTACTGCGGTCTTCAGCGCCATCCTCGTCGTCAAGTGTTTTCACCGCGGCTCCATCCTCGGTGTCTGTGCGGCTCGCTTCGTCCTCTGAATCGGTATCTCTGTACTCCAAGTCCAGTGTCTTGTACAGGTCCTTCACAAAGGCCTCACATTCCTCCACTGTCCTGCCAGGGCAAAATCAATTATGGAAATTAAAGAAGATACCTTTCGGTGGAACACTCAGAACAGGAAATGATCACAGATCGATCTGAATGTGTGCAAGAATAGTTTATTGATATGATGTTGTGGGATGTTAGTATGCTGGATTAGCTGACTCTCCCTCTCTCTGTATCTCCTTTATACTTCTTCAGTTGCTTAAACATGTCAAAACATTGCAATCCTGACACACAAAAAAAGAACATCTGGGAGGGTGCTGCTACCTGCCAAGTGCAGCTGTTATAACTCTTTGACAGATTAGCAGAAAAATCAGGCTTGCTGTGGTAATCTGATCCTCAGTGGTAAATGTGTGCAAATGAATGATATAGGTGTCTACTTTAAAGGAAAAAATAGAGTTGATGATGTGTTTTAGTTCTTTTTAAATACATTTGACAAAACAGCCTGCATTGTCACATTTCACTGCTTTCAGGGCTCATTCAGAGATAAACCCACTGAAAGTTACGGTATATCATTTATCATTTATCAATTATAGTTGTAAAGTCTGCAAGGTGTTTACTGGGTTTTGTAGAGCAATCACCACTTAAAGGACTTCATGAGGTGGTGTGCAGTTAATGAGCTTGCTAACAAAACCAAGCCTAAAACGACTTTTGGAGTGATAAGCAGACAACAGAATAATCAATCACTACAAAAGTCGTGGTAAATTTGTTAAGGAGTTAATGGTAAACCATTATGTCTGCATGCTCTCGAACCTCCCGACGGTCACGTCCGCCACTCTCCCGTGACCTCGGGGTCAACCTTAGGAAGACGCATTTACAATTGCAGCGTGACAATAACAATGAATACAAAAATCATTCATTTTATCCCATTCAGTCTATATAGCGGTTTATGCTAGGGGTGGGCAGAAAAAAAAATCAACAAGTCAATATATTGCGATTCTTAATGGCATGATAACAATATGGAATGCCAGGCTCAGTCTTTTTTTTCATATTTATGCATTTATTAATGTGAGAAAGAACTTTTCATGTGTTTAGAATTGCTTTAAAATGCTGCAGTTGATTGAACTTTTCATGGTCCATATTGTTTAACTGTTTTACAATGCTCTAATATAAATAAAAGACAAGTAAATTGTGGGAACAAATCACAATATATCGAAATCAAATCGCGACATACTGTAATTAAGGACCACAATATATATGGATTAGGTGCCCCAAATATCAATGTCGTGTCGTGAGGTTACAGGGCTTGACACTAAGACTTGCCCACTTGCCCGGGGGCAAGGGAAAAAAATGGTGGGGCAAGTGAAGACTGCTACCTGGTTACCCGATCGGGCAAGTGTGCAACTTAGTGCACTATAACACAACACAAGATAAATTAGTCTTGAAGGTGGTCATTGTGACCTGGGCTAATTAAGATGATGAATTTTAACTCTTGAGAGTGTAAAAATGAAACCAAATGGACCCGCAAGGGTCCATGTGGTTTCATTTTTACGTTCTCAAGAGTTACATCTGGTTAACCTTAGACTTAAACTTAGCCTGGGGACCACCTGGAACCCTTTCAGGGACCACCTGTTGAAAACCCCTGCTTTAAAGCACGTAGGAAGTAAACTTAAATGCAAAATTTACAATATATTTTTGGAGGGAAAGTGACCATGACCTGAGGGCAAGTAGAACCTGACTTGCACTTGCCCGATGGGCAAGTGCCTCGGAGACCTTAGTGTCAACCCCTGAGGTAAGTGAATCGTCCCACTCCTGGTTTATGTGTAGCACGCGCGTGTGTGTGCGTGCGTGCGTGCGTCAGTCATGTCACTCACTTTCGGACAGCCTCGTACTCTCTCTGCCGCCTCCCCGTCTTGTCCAGCAGGGGTTGGAGCCTGCTGCCCCGCAGTGCGGGCGACGAGGCCGACAGCTCCTTCCCTCTCTGCTTCGTCCTCTCCTTGATCCACCTCCGGAGCTCCGCTCGAGTCATGACCAGCTTATCGTCGTCAACCTCCATCACGACCGTGACATCTGTGACGAGCTGGAATCCTGATTCTCCTAATCCAAGGCGGGTGTAGGGTTGAGATGACGCGGATTCAATTGCTCAGAGAGAAAAAACGCCCAATCTGTGACACACACACACACACACACACACGCATATATATATACAGTATTTAGGTGTCAAAGTAGGTGTTCAGACACGTGATAAAATGATGTAAATCAGAGCGCAAAGGTGGTGGGTCAAGTGCAGATACTGATATGGAATACCACTGAGTAATTAATTGTTGGCTCACATCTCCCTAATTATGTTAGGGCTGATGCTAAGCTTCCCAGTGCAGCATTTTTTTAAAGGAAGATGCTTGAATATGCCCTTTACTTTAATATGTTTTGCTTTAGTGGAGAACGCTTCTTCGATCAAGATTTGCAAGCCTCTGGACTTTTTCAAAATGGTGTATATCAGTGTTTTTTTATCATTTTGATATCAGGGCAGGGCTGCAGGAATTCTAGTTGTCCACAGCATCTTGCAATGGGTCCCCGAGATATGAGATGTGACACACTACCCAAATACCCATGTATCGGTTTGAATACGTTCAACAAACCATGTGCAACCAGATTGGGACTAAATTCATTTCATTCCAATGCCATTCAAAAATATGATTATTATTTTGACCAACGTTTTGTCTGTTATCTCTCCAAAATTGTAGACAAATTCTTTAAAAATCCTTTCTTTGAGCCTAAAATGCACATCAGTGAGCTGGATGCAGTCCTACTTGAAGGGGAGGGAACATATGGTGAAGGTTAACAGAACTCTGACCCCACCAACTCCCACTTGCATTCCACAAGGAAGTAGGACATAATATACTGTATACTGGTATAAATGACATGCCATCAGCCTGTAATTGCAACTTGTTCCTTGTTGCAGAGATGACTCAGCACTACAGTACTGGTCTCAGACAGGAACAAACTGCAAAGGAAGAATCTGCACCTGGCTCGCTGTTCACAAACTACCTTTACACCTGAAAAAAAAAACAAATTCATTCTCTGTGGATCAAACAGTAAGCACAGCAGGGCAGATGGCTTCACAGTCAGAGACGAGTCGGTGACAATATTATCACACGGAAAGACGAAATTGCCTACCTACTGTAGGTTTGCATCCAGGAGGCAAATCTTTCTAGTGATAAAACTGGCCACCAACAAAATCAAAAAGGTCAACCAAAGAACTAGATTACCATACTGGTCAACAGAAACACCTTCAAGACCCAGGAGCAACAGTACAAGGTTTCTTTCACTGACGCCTTTACCTCCTGGTAGCACAGCATATCAAGTTGCTTGACCTTACCTTAGCGCCCCCCCCCCAACCCACCTCACCCCTGCTCACTCTGACATACTGGCTTGGGTTGACAACAGATTACAACATCCTCCGGTGGGTCTAGACTTGATACATCAAAATGCCTATGTACTTGTCAAAATACTTGCTTAATGACAATGAAGTCCACCAAACCATGTACAACACAGATTTGGCACAAACACGGGACTGAATTAATTTCGCTCAGGACCTATTCCACCAAATTATGAAACTCCTCTACCAAGATATGCAAAACCACTCAAGGGGCACCTACCATCCAAATAGCTTTCCCCTCTTTGTATACGTTTCTTTTCCGTTTTATCTCCTCTGTCTATCATCTGATGCTTCTGGCTTTACAGAACTGTACTGATAAAATGAACAAGGTGGCCATTATTGTACACAAATGTAATGCTTAGCCAGTGCTGTCCATTTACAGTTTTGTTGTAGTTGTACTAGAATTGTACTGCAAATCTCCAAGCTGTTAATAAACAACAACAACAATAATAATAAGATAAGGGTAATAATAATAATAATTTGTTCATTGAATCAATCAATGCAAAGTGAAACCAAATGGACCCCACAAGAGTTTCATGTTACACTCGCAAGAGTAAAGATAAATATCTATATGGATCCGTTTTGTTTACGAACCCTCCATTAATGGGGATCACCTGGAACCCCCTCAAGGACCACTGATTGAAAACCACTGATGTGTATTCAATATTATTGAATACATACACCATAACACAACACCCGCTAAGTAAACATTATACTCACCCACGTTGGCCTAGTTGTTATTTGAGCATAACATCTTGCTTTCTCGGTGCTTGTTACCAAATCAAACCATGTTTGATGGACATGTTTGCATAACAAAAAACAACAGCAAGGTCTTGTCAAGTAAAAACGTACGTTTTATGCACATGGAATGTTGGTTTACTGCATGGTGTTGTTGATGATGTTGCAGAGGGCGCGCTGCGCGCTCGTCCCTTTTTTTCCTTCTCCGCTACGCTAACGCTACAAACACGCGCTGGCGACAGTGCGCATGCTCACAGGAACGTTCAATGACGTAACGACTTCTTCGGAAACCAATCCGTGCGTTCTCCCGCGGAGTTGCCATGTCAGCTTATTATATGCGACTTTGGGGCATAGAGTTTCTCTTTTCCCTTTTTGCCTCCACTATGATTTTACCTCCATGATTTGCCGCTTCTGACTTCACCGAAGTAGCTGTTTTCAGTGTTTTATAATATTATGTGTTTGAATGATTGCCTTAATGAAATGAGGTTGGCCACTATTGTAAACAAGTGTATGCTTAACTAGTGTGTCCAATCAGCTTTTTCAAATTTGTTGTAGTTGTGCTTGAACTGCACTGTAATTATCCAAGCTGGCATACGTTTTGTAGCAGTGTGTACTTGACTTGTACTGTACCCCTCGTGTTAATAATAATACAAAAAAAAGTCATTCATTCATTGGTTTAATAGCCATGTTGCTTGTTTCTCTCACACAATCTGGCCATCTGCTCTCTCAATAACAGGAAGCAGCGTGACATGACGATTTAAAAGCCCACAGCTCTGTGATTTTCTTTTACCTCCCCCCTAAATAAAGGGGTTTGTTGAGTTGTTTTACAGGTTTCATTCCAAATCCCACAAAGAAGGGCGCCCAGTAACCGCTGCAAAAGGACTCGAGTCCATAGGAGTCCGAGTCCTTTTATTTGGAAAGGAAACAAACAGCATGGTGGATCAATCATCACTATCACGTGGCCAAAGAGCATTGGCTAAATGTCCGTCCGGTTCTCACACTTTCATTAAAATACACATACCGTCCGACCTGATCATACATAATATGGGGTGAGGACAAAATATAAACCAACCAAATTTCTAATTTTAAGATCTTAAGCCGTTTATTATAATAACCCCATGTCAGTTCGCTTGGGCTGGAATCTGGGGAGTGGGGAAGTGGGAACCCACTCGGTTAAAATGAAATGGTTGTTATTGCTTAACATAAAATGAAGGGAAAAAAGATATATACATAATACCATGAAACTAAAAACTGCTGCCTGCAGGACCTGGCCAAAATAATGTTGTTGATGCAATGACATTTGACCAGTTAAACTCTAGAGGGCGCCACATAATTATTATTATTCTTATTACATGTTGTATTATATTTTGTATACACACGCACAAACACACGCGCGCGCGCGCACACACACACACACACACACACACACACACACACACACACACACACACACAGTTTACGGAAGTAAAAATCCCTATTGAGGACTATGAATGAATGAATGAAATAATTAAATTTTTATTAATAGATATGAGAGTTACAGTACATGCCAAGACTTGACATGTACTGTAACTCTCGTCTCTGTTAATAAAAATTTCATTCATTCATTCATTCATTCATTCATTCATTCATTCATTCATTCTTTCATTCATTCATTCATTCATAGTCCTCAATAGGGATTTTTACTTCCGTAAACTGTGTGTGTGTGTGTGTGTGTGTGTGTGTGTGTGTGTGTGTGTGTGTGTGTGTGTGTGTGTGTGTGTGTGTGTGTGTGTACTTGACAGTCAAGTACACACTGCAACAAAACTGATAACAGCGTGGAGAATTACAGTACAATTCAAGTACAACTGCATCAAATCTGAAAAAGCTGATTGGACACACTAGTTAAGCATACACTTGTTTACAATAGTGGCCAACTTGTTCATTTCATTAGGGCATTCAAATACCGTACATACATAACAAGTAACAACTACTTCAGTAAAATCAGAAGCAGCAAATCATGGAGGTAAAATCATAGTGGAGGTAAAAAGGGAAAAGAGAAATGTACAATGAGGAGAGGCGGGGTGGGTGGAGGGATTTTATATAGGCTACATTTTTGTTTTACAGAGGCCAGTTTCGAATTGCAGTCATCTGTAGGTGCCCTTTGAGAGCGGTTTTGAAGGAGTCAAGGGATTCACATGCCTTTATGACTGTTGGTAGGGCATTCCACATTTTGGTGGCATATGAGCGGAAGGAATTAAGACCCTTGTTTGTGCCAAATCTGGGTTGGATATGGTTAGTAGCACTCCCTCTGGTGTTGTGGGAGTGGACCTCATTGACATTAAGGAAATATTTGGATAGGTTAAGGGTATTTTGGTCGAGTATCGTATCTTGTGGACCAAACCCATTGCGAGATGTTGTACTCTGTCATTAACCCTAAGCCAACCCAAACTGTCGAAGTGGGCAGGGGTGAGGTGGGTTCGGGGTGTGAGGCCAAGTAACAGTCTGACAAGTTTGTTTTGGGAGGTCTGTAGCCTTGTTTTTAAGGTTTTTGAGGTGCTGTGGTACCAACAATAGTTGTGTTTGTGTTTCAGCAGAACTTGACATTTAGATAGACCTATAAGCAGATATTCCCGCCATAATGAGGCACCTGTCTGCCTTCCTGCCTGTTAGTCAAAACGACACAAAAAAAGGACAGCAGACCAACTTCAATTCAAGCCACCAAGCTGCAAATGCTTTTAGTTGTGAGCCACACTCCTTGGGTTCTTGCCATCATCCATGCCTCAAACAGGAACGCTCACGTTGTCCCAAACATTCTGTCATTCCCATTATAATGGGGGGTGAGCTGCCAGGCTCCTGAACACCTGTCCCTCCCTGCTCGCCAAGTATTGAATCTAACAAGAGCCACGGTGGCGGCAGAGGCTCAGGAGGTAAGCTGCCCATCAAATCCAAAGTGTTCTTGAGCAAGACACTAAAGTGCTGGGCACACCATACTGCGAACTGCAGACTTTGTTCACAGTGTTTTGAGGTCACGATGGGAAACAAAAATGGCTGTTGCGGCAAAGTACCGCGTGGCCGTGCGTCCTCAGGACGCAGGTCTTTGCGGCACTTTGCCGCAACGGCCATTTTTATTTCCCATCCACATCCATTCAAAAACTCCAAACATAGCGGAAAAGACATTGGACTTTTGCCGCTATCGTGTACTAGCCACAGCCTCACTGGTATACTGATGACAGTCCGGTCACACCATACTGCGGCCTTTGGATGCAGCGTTTTGAGGTCACGTGACATGTTTTTGAATGGCTGTGGATGGGACATAAAAGTGGCCGCTGTGGCAAAGTGAAAGTGAATTGTAGCTTACTGAATTAAAATGAATTCAGGCAAATATTTCAAAATATTTGTGTATATAAAAGTGTGTATTTAACGCATGAATCCACAAGTGTATCGCACCATCATACTTGCCCAATAGAGCCTAAGAGAAACAACGGCGCGTCATACGATTACGTCACACGCCGCTTCGTCCCTGCTGGAGGGCTCGTAGTCGTAGCCCTCTAGCCCTCTAGTAGCCCCAGGCTACTCATTCATTCTCAACTCTCGTTGAATCTGACGTGTCAACATCAGCTGTGCAGTCAGTGTAAACACTTACTTTTTCCGACGATTGAACCACAAATTAAAAGATCCAAGCTTGTGTTCAACATACCATACAGGGATAGGCTTAACCATGAGGAAAATCCCTTTGGTTTAAAGCTGCGATCCATGCCATGCGTTCCGTCCGTGGTGGTAGACTAGGCTAGATTTCAGTAAATTTGCTTATTTTAAGTGCTGAGGGCAAATCGTGTTAATTTATTACATATAAGTGTTCTAGGGGTATTAAGGCGTGCTGAATCCAAATCTGCTGTATGTAAACCTCAAAAATGGCCGCTAAGCCTTCAAAATAGACCATTAAAACATGGCGGCCACCATAATGAAGCATAATAAAATGATGTATGTTTGACTAAATGAGGTGTAAAATGGATTGAAATGTATTTTTTATGTTTTCATATATGGGGAATACAACGACATATTCATATTTCAGATCAATTGTGAAGGTACCATTTTAATATATATAATTTATATTGTGAAAATTGGCCTCTTTGGTATTGAAAAACGTTTTTTTTTTCCTTTATTTTTTAATGGTGAATAATTTATTCATTATTTGCCAAAATTAGTGTTTATTTGCATGCAGTAGACACATGGACAGTCAGTCCCAATGATCTTCAGTGTTCTGGCAGGTGTTGCCAACACCATAGCCTATATCTTACAAATTAATTTCTCTGCCGAGAAATGAGTAAAAGAAGCATATCTTTATCATGTGCTGTCAGCTTCCTCATAGTCAGCACTGAGATGAGACTGGCACAGACCCTGGCATCAGGATCAGATGACTTGACAATGGTCCTTCACTCCAGCAAACCACCCTGATACAGCAATGAGCAGAGTGTTGACATACAGTATGTTGACATATTCACCAAGTGGTCTAATGCCAGGTGGCTTTCCCATTGACCCATTGTCCCATCATCACAAGTGCTTGGCCTTCGATGAGCAAGCAGATGGAATTGTCAAGTCTAAATTGATACAATACTTGCCGCTGAGACAGTGTGTCTCAATTCCACAGTAAGAAAACAACCTGGCAGGTGTTGATCTCATTGGCCTTGGAAAAGACATACAAACTCAGCAGAGAAATTAATCTGTAAAATATATGGTGTGCCTGAAGTTGGTGCATGCAATGAAGCAAGAGTCAAGTTGTTTTGTATGGGGCGTCCGCAAGAGACTATGCCACCAACCTCAGATGCAGTAAAGGTTCACATCATGCGTTCCCATTATCAAGCTCTTGTATAGAATCAAGCTCACTTGACACACCCTGATCTTCCTGCCATGACTGAAATGGCATGGATGATGATGACTGAATGGTCAGTTGGTACCCCGGCTGCTTTCCTTGCCACCATTGCCAAAAGCATGCAGGGAGAACACGTCATGCATTTGCACAAGGCTGCTTTCAGCCAACGCTGCGGCTGCGGGAAAGTACACATAAAGTACATTGAAGTGTGCCAACTTAATTAATAATTTTACTATGCTTCAGTATGGTGGTGGCTGCCATGTTTAAATGGTCCATTTTGAAGGCTTAGCAGCCATTTTTGAGCTTTGCATACAGCAGATTTGGATTCAGCATGCCTTAATACCCCTAGAACAGTTGCATGTAATAAATTAACAGGATTTGCCTTCGGGGTTCACATTTTGTAATATGGTCCCAGTCTATGGGTCCATCGTCCATGCTGGATCAGCGTAAGAAATAATTGAATGCGCAGCTGCTTGAGGCGTCCTTCTGTTATGGCATTTATGAACAGAGCAAGTATGCACCATAGTGAGCAAGTGAAGAAGAAAATAAAGTAGGCCTAAATAAAAAATGTAAAGTATAAAACAGGGTCACTCGTAGTGCTGCTGCTGCTCGGCTCACTGACTGACTGACTGACGGACTGACTGCTCTTGGCTCTGTGCCAGAGCCCTCCAACAGGGACGCGACGGAGAGGTGAAAAATGTTTACGCCCAAAGGGGGCGTTTTTGTTTCTCCCTATAGAGCCTAATGAATGAATGAATGAATGCATTTTTTTATTAACTTGGAGGTAGTATAACTCAATAGAAGACTGAGGAACTGTGAGTGGATGGCGCCAGTTAAGAATTAAACTTGTTTACAATAGCGGTCATCATGCTCATTTCATCAAGATATTTAGAGACATAGGGCTCCATTTTCATCACACGCTAAACCCCATATCCCTTTTTTACTAAACAACTTTTTGGAATAGTTCAACATGCCAATCTATGTGAGCTTGTAGACTGTCCGTTTTAACTATTGAAAAATGTTTTTTTTTTAAGTAGTTTAAACAGGCAAAGAAGTTAAGGGATAAGGCGTTTAGCGGAGACGAAAATCTAGGCCGTAGGCTACAAATATCCTCTTCAGTAAAGCAAGAACGTATGCATGAATCATAGTGGAGGTAAATGGAAAAGAAATACATACAATAGAGGAAAAGGGGATGGGTGGGGGATCAAATCTTCAGGGGGGTCAATTCAGAACTGCAGCCGTCCCGTCCGTATACTTTTGAGAGTGGTTTTGAAGGAGTCAAGGGATTCACACGTCTTTATGACTGTTGGCAAGGCGTTCCACATTTTGGTGAAACAGGAGCAAAATTGATTAAGTCCCTTGTTTGTCCCTGATCGCTGCCCACCTCCTCCCATCGTCACTCACGACCAGCACAGTTCATTGTTTGAAATTCATTTTACAAGGATATACTTTGATATGCCAGGTGGCGTTCTGGACATGCAAACAGTTTCTTTACTATGGCTCACATTTGCCTTCTCTCCAATCTTATCTTAATGCACACCTTTCCCTCTCATCCCATGAGATTGCCATTCCATGTGCATACCCTGTTTTCTCCCATCTGTTAGTATTCATACACAAAGGTATGTGTTACACATACAGTATCTGCACACGGACTGTACAGACAAGCACGCACACACACGCATGCACGCGTGTTCTGTCTGTGTATTTATCTATCATGAAGATGGTGCTGTATGGCATTTCACTTGTCCTCTGTGGCGAGTTCTCAAATTCTACCCAAACCCGACCAGGTCTGACATTTTGGGCCGGGCCTCGGGCTTGATCAGTTAGGGCCCAGTTAGGGCCGGGCCTTAATTTTCAGGCCCGTTGAGAACAGGCTGGACCACTAGGTCAGTGGGACGCCCCGATCTGACCCCTTTCAGTTACTGTGTCAATACACAAGCACACATACAGTAACTCTTGCGTAACACTGATAATGCCGCTTTTGTTTACATGCATTCCGCCAGGTAGACATTGTAAACAATGTCCTACAATATCGTGTTACAGTAATAGCCCTCTGCGTGCAGTGTAGACCCTGCATGCACTATGGCAGCAAATTCCTTTTGTGAAACTCATACTTGAGGAAGGTAGAGTTGGAGCTGAGTTATACACAGTGACATCCTCAGTGTTTATTCAACTGTGAATGTAAAAGCAGACCCACCGGTATTTGACTCACTAAAGTCCCCTCCTATTTTCGCTTACTTGCAGATTTGCAAGTACACACTTTGCCACAGAAAAGAGATGCCACTGCTCTTCTTAATTATACAGTATGTAAAATTACATAGTATATAACTTTGTTCTGAATGTGTTATTATTGACGATATTCAGATGGAGGCCATCTTGCCATCAGAGTTTGAAAGCACTTGTTTTGCATAAAGCAACATCCTGCTGCTTTCAAGCTTCAACATTTGAAGCTTGAAAGAGGAAAATTCAAGCTTTTGGTATAGCTGCAATGTTGGTGAGTTTGACGTTGTGTAATGTAGCCAATCAGAGAGGACGTTCCTGTTTGGATGAATGGACTTGTTAATAGGGAGTTGCACCTTGTTACCACCATAGATAAGAAAGCTAGATGGCTAGATGGGGAGTGACGTTGTTACGTGGCAGCCATCTTGCCAGAGCAGAGTATAACATTGTGTCTATGAGCATATACTTTTTAAATGACGATAACTCGCTTATTTTTTAACCGATTTTCAAACGTATTGGTTTGTTGTAAACGTCAGAGATGTCTGCATAATATGAGCCGTTATATGATTTTTTTTAGTAAAACATAAAATTTAGAAAAAATCATAGTCACGTTGATAACCTTCATAATTCGTTATAGCTGTTTTTGTTTGGGGCGTACTGTATTGAGTACAGATGGCCGCCGTGAACAACGTCAGAGGCTCCGCTTCAAGCCATATCTATGGTTACCACCTTGCCATTAACTTACATGGAAAGATTGCCGCCGTGTGAATAAGGTCCATGAAGCTATAGCTTGCCCGCTTGCCCGGGGCAAGTAAAAAAAAATGGTGGGGCAAGTGAAGACTGCTGCCTGGCTGCCCGATCGGGCAAGTGTGCAACTTAGTGCGCAATAACACAACACAAGATAAATTTGTCTTGAAGGTGGTCATTGCGACCTGGGCTAATTAAGATGATGCATTTTAACTCTTGAGAGTGTAAAAATGAAACCAAATGGACCTGCAAGGGTCCATTTGGTTTCATTTTTACGTTCTCAAGAGTTACATCTGGTTAACCAACTTAGCTGGGGACCACGTGGAACCCTCTCAGGGACCACCTGTTGAAAACCCCTGGTTTAAAGCACCCAAGTAGGAAGTAAACTTAAATGCAAAATTTACAATATATTTTTGGGGGGGGCAAGTGACCATGACCTGAGGGCAAGTAGAAGCTATGACTTGCACTTGCCCGATGGGCAAGTGCCTTGGAGACCTTAGTGTCAACCCCTGTAGTACATTTAACCTTTTTGTCCTTGTAATAATCAAAAGTGGCAATGAAAGAACTTATAGGGATTATCTTGGCATGTACTCATAATGGTCTTATTTACATGTAGACCCACTGTAACGGGCCAATAGCCCAACAGAGGTCAACTCTAAAGCCCCCTTTTCACACCAGAGGAACACATTGCAAGAGTTTACAGTACAACGGTCTTGTCCCTTTGGTGTGACATGGTGCATTGACGGACATGTGTCGAAATGCTTGGCACAACGTGCTTTGGGGTGTAATAACTGTAATGGTGCAGGTCCTTACTTGACTTGACTACTGAGGGTGATTGAACCAATACAATAACAAAGCTAAAATATCATTTTTTTATATGAGCAGGCTTTGGTGGAGTAAAAGGAAGGTGGGGTGGTGGTATAGCAGCCTGAAAATCCCAGAGGAAAGGTGTGTACTGCCCCCCCCCCGTCCCCCCCCACCTACAACCATTGAAGAGATATATCATATTGCATCATTCCTCTCAAATTCAAGTACATTCCTCTCGTGGGAGCACAGCGGCAGGGCATATATACGTAGAGGTATAGTTGCACAGCTCTTCCTAGAATATCTACCAAACACTCGTGTTCACTCCCCTCCCCCCCTGGCAGTCATCTAGCTAGCTCCAGAAAGGATGTAAGGAATGGATGCTGCTCAAGATGCCCATCCCCCCCAACCCCTACCCCCTTCCTCTTCTCCATCCCAGGGCTTTGTGTGTGTGTGTGTTGGTTATTATTGAACAGTTGTCAGATGGCTGCGATCACACAGACCTAGGATTTGGCGGGTTTGGAAGATTACAGTCTGGGGGAAACCACACACTGAGACTGAGAGATGGGGCTGGCGTGGATGATCAACCCACCCATGGAGGCTTTTCTTTTTTATCTCCAAGGGTAGAACCCCCCCCCCCCCCCCCCTCCTCCTCATTAAGCCTGTTGAAGGTTGCACATGAAGCGCATTCATTATGAGAAACTAAGGGGCGTTGGTTTCCTGTGCCAAAGGAAACTTGCTCCTCTAGAATCTAATTATTCCACAGATTCGTCTCGTGATGCGACGCGACCGCAGAGATAGTAACAGTGCGCCGACAACAAACACAAAGACGAGGCCCACAGATAATAGGTAAACAAGGGTTTCAAATGCTTTTATTCCTTTTTGTATCACTGGCAAATATAAATGACTGTTTACAGCAATCGTTTCCCGTTTTCTTTTCGACCACATTTTTCATTTGAAGTAAAACGTCTTTAGAAGTGAAGTGTCCAAATTCTCCCCCCCCCCCCAATCAATTTGTCTAAAAAGTGTGCACAAAAAAACGTTCAACATTTATTCCCCGCCTACCCCTCCCGTAGCTTGACGATTAGACACTTGTTCCTTTCTGGTGGCGAAAGGCAATATGTGATGTGGTAATGATAATAAGTAATCATGTTTCATGTGCAAGGAGTAGAATGAGGTGTTTAAGGAGTCACTGAGTGCACCGTGTTGTGTGTTGTCACATGAGAGCACCACATCTGAGGCAGCCCCGATGAAAAAAAAGAGGAATGAAGTTGATATATGTCGCTATATCATGATAAACACCCATATATATATCTATATATCTATAATATACTTCTGTCATGTCTTACATTTGTTTTCTGCATGTTTTTTTAAGGCAAGTAGCCGACGCTGTACAACCCAAAATGACGAATGTCAACCCAAATATACACACGAAAAAAAAAAACAAGGGAGTCGTTATTCCTCCTGATGTTTCGAACCGATAGCTTAAACAACTGGACTTAGGCAAGAGAGACCGACTTAAGTCTTGTTCGTTGAGGATTTCCACACCTGCTTCTCTTAAGGCAGATGCTGAAAGCACCGGGGGTCTTTGTAGAGAGGGGAGAGGGAGGGCACACATGAGAGAGAGGGAAAAAAAAGGGACAAAGCGATTTTTAGTTCATGTTATCACACGAACCCGCATCTAGTATTCTGGCTGAGGCTGTCTCCCCCCCCCCCTCTCTTCTTCCTCTTGCACCATGGTTTGCCAACACAGCATGTGGAGAAGGGAGCCACGCTCGCGCCGCGCGCACACACATTCACAAGGGTGCCACAGAGTCGTGGAAGACAGAAAAGGCAATGGAGTTGTCGTGGAAAGACATGATACTCCCTCAGACAGACACCGATACATGAGGTCTTTGTACAATGGCCTTTTTTATGCACCTTTTGACTTGTAAACAAATGAATTCAAACAAACAAAAAAAAAAAACATAGCCACACCATTTTTTTTGTTTTGTTTTGTATTCAAACTCGACAGTACCCCGCCCTCCCCATCTTTCTTTCCCCAGACATTTCTCTCTGATGACAGTGACGAAGTAAAACACTCACAGTCAAGCACACACATTTTGACAGATGGCATTCATGGTGCGTAAAACATGCACCTGCCCACTCGCACCTGTTCTTCTATACAAATTCCTCATCAAACGCTCCTTTCTAGTGCGGCTACATTAGTTCCTTTCCCCCTTTTTTTTTTGGATAAAGGTTGAAATTTTGACACAAGAAGGGCAGCATTCCACAATAAATGACTAAAACAATCTTAAACCTATTCTCGACTTATTTTTTTTGTATTTTATTTTATTTTATTTTTTGGTGTACCATCTTCATGCTCTGAACGGAGGATTTGTCGTGTTTGTGCGGAGGCGCGGTGGGGTCGAGAGGTGGAAGGTTTCCTTTAGCACTGCACTGTAATATAACACGAGGTTGTGAGGATATTTACATTCAAAAAAACACAGCCACCCCACCCCCACACACCCTCCCTCCCGATTTACATGCTGCCTTTACATTGGACGCTGCACGTCTTCACTTGCGCCACGTATGGAGTTCTCCCTATTTGGGTCAGGCACGCCCAAAATACGGAGACAGACAAGACATTTCTGGCTGGCTTACATAGTAATCTTGCTCACCGCGTTCGCAATTATCACTTTATTGTGTAATGTAATATACCGTATGACTGTACATACTTGTACAACACCGAAGGCTTTATTTCTACGCATTGCAGGTAATTGCAATTCGCGTGGAGCTTGCAAATAATGTCACGTGTAAACCTGATGTGACGTGATAATGAAATGAAGTTGAATTTCTTTACCGAAAAAAAAAGGCCAACCTATTTCAGAGGGAGCAGTCGTTTTGTCTCAACACCGAGGTTTTGCGCAACCGCCACCAAAAACCCCACCTCTCACACTTGGCTCCTCTTTTCAACTTTTATCATTTTTAATTAAGATTTTTTTTTTTATACTTTGTCTTATTCTGCGAACAAGGAGAATAGCTCAAATGGGGCTCAAATGGATAAAAGTCTGAATTAACCACAAAGAACAAAGAATCAAACTTTTTTTTTCCCCCTTTTTTTTTTGTTTTGCAGGGAGCACTGCGCCGAATCCAGCGCAGACGCCGAACGCCTAGAGGCACAAGAGACTGTTTCTAGAAAAGCTATGGATCGGACTAGGTTGTGCAAACAAACTACACAGTTAAAATCTCAATATACTGTAACCTCACAAGAAGAACATAACCAAATACTAATTAAATATATATATATTCATATATTCATCTATATATTCATTATATTAGATCTAATAAATACTTTTTAAAATTTTCTTTTACATAGAAATACCCCCCTCCCCTATTTACAAACGAACTACATTTTTGCTAAAACAATAAATAACTATGAAAGGCGAGGAGGAGGAGAGGGAATCTGCAGTTAGGATATTTCGTTTTTTTTTACGTTGTAAAAGTTTTCAGGTCGGAACACACGAGAGACGGACCACTGTCCTTTTTACTGAGTGCGTTTTACTCCCAAAAAGGCAAAAAAAAAAGCTAGTCAGCGAATTCTGCTTGCCGGCTTCTTGGTGGGACACCAGAGAAAAAGTGAAGTATACTCTCAAACAATCACTCCTGAAAACTAGTCTTTACTTTCCTCCCTTTTTCCTACTTTCCTCTCCTCTTACATGGTGCAGTGGTGTCCGATAATATGCCCGGAGTCCAACCAACACTACACAAGGGAAGGGTGACTTCATCGTTTTTGGTTCTGCCTCTATTTAGTTGGAAGTGTGCTTGTTAGTGCTTAGTTGGATGGCAACTAGCCCTGGTCCAGTGCTTACAGTGTTCGCACCGTGTTGTTGGCCCAGCCACAGCCCCGTGGTTGCTTTCCTGCTGCCTCGAATTGTTGGCTTGGACGGCGCCAATATACAACACGACGTAACTACTCACCGAAGCAAAGCCTTCTAGTCTTAGGCAACGGTCTATTCTCAAAGCTGGGGAGGGTCTCAGGTCCCCAGCTTCTCTCTAAAATGCACTATTTTTTTTTTTGCATCTAAACGTATCGGCACTGCATGCCACAAACCGGAATGGGCCCTTCTCAAAACCCCACCCTTTGAGGCGGAGTTTAGCCACTGTCCAATGCCAGTCTAAAGAATTTAGCAACTGTTGCTATGCAGGTCAAGTTTTCCTGGTCAAGATTGGACGAGGACGGATTGGGGAGGGACTTAGTGAAGGGCTCATTGCCATAGTAGAAGTGACTCTAGTGCTGTAAGCACTGGACCAGGGCTTAGATTGCAACCTGAATACAACCGCCCTCCGTGGCACATGACGGGACACCACAGGTCTTAGTGGAATGTGCTCCAGTCTTTTTGACTGGTTCTCGGATATATTGCAGCCAACGGCCATGAAACTTTACTCTCCCTTTTTACCACAGGCCACAGTGGCTAGTGAAACAGGCTGCAATTTTACCAAACAAAAGTAGTATTACTTGCCAAGAGGCTGGTGTAGTACACACACACACACACACACAAAACCCCAATAAACCCAGGCATGGCCCAAAAAAAAAACCTCACCAGAATTTGACCAGTAGATGGTGCGTTACTTACAGATCTTCGATAACCCCCACCCCCTACCCTTACACCCGTGTCCTAGACAGCACGAAGACACGCACACACCCACACACACACACACACACACACACACACAGAGGTTAAACGTTGCTGTATAATTGCCACGGTCGTCAGAGAGAGGCAAACTACTCTCATAGTCCCCCCCCACCCCTTCGACAATCTCATGCTGCACACAATTATTTGGTACCTTTTTGTTTTTGTTTTTTTGTTATTTTCCTTAGAAGTAATTCCTTCCGTGCGCTAGGAGTGGGGCATAAACACACACACACAAAAAAAAAGATGTATTGACGTATTGCTGCTGACCACCACAGTTTGATAACAATCCATTATAATCTCCACATTCATGCTAATTATGTCCTAAAAAAAAAAGGTTGAGCCTGTGAGCGGACAACGCAGGCATACATCGAATTATTTCGTTCCTAAAGTCATCCGACCGGGGCGATGGCGTCACTCGGCAAATTCTCGCCCGGTGATGGGACCCGATCGTTGTTGTTGTTGTTTTTTTGTTAAAGACAGCGTCGAGACACACTGGATTTGGATTCTTCCCATTTTTTAAGTGCAAAATACCACCCGTATGGATGGTCGACGAGCAGTCACCAAGGGGGCAAAAGAAAAACGCCCTGTGTGTGTGTGTGTGTGTGTGTCACTGCTCTCTGCCGCTGAACAAGGAAGGTGAGGTGTGTGTTTGGTGTATGGGTGTGTGTGTGGGGGGGTGTGAGGGGGTTGAATCTCATAACAGCTTTCGATGTCTTTTTTTGAGGCGTTAGAAAGAAAAAAAGGAGGAGGCAGTGGGGTTTATACTGTATCACGTTGGTAACATTCTCTGGCTGGAGGTCCATGGTGGTGATGATGATGATGATGATATGCGAGAACAGATGAGGAATCGGATCGGACACCAGGACGACCAGGGGGAGGAGTTTTTTCGTCTAAGGCCCTGCTTGTTTTGATTGGAGAAGAAGAAGAAAGAGCGCAGGAGCCCCGATAACGCGGCGCACAGAGGACTTGTCCCTCGGATTCCGGCAGATGGACGGACAGACGGCGGGCGGACGGGCGGGGCGGGCGGGGCAGGGTTGGGCAGCAGGTGTCTCGGGGGAGAAAAAAAAAACGTGTTTCCGCTCCGAACAAAAAAGAGGTGTGAGGAAACGAACAGATGCCGTGGTGGTGGTTGTGTGTTTTTGGCCGGGTGAAGGAAGGGGGGAAAAAAAAGGCCTCGAAGTTGGTCAGTCCTGCTGGAGCGAAAAATAAGAACTAGAGATGACCTGATTGGCAGAAACAACTACCGTAATTTCCTGACTATAAGCCGCACCTGACAACAAGCTTCATGTTAGTGGAGTGGTTTTCAACCTTTTTGATCTATTTTATCCAGCATTTGAGCTACAGACCACCATTTGACAACATTTTCACCCCACAGAACCCAAAACTAAAGATCTCTTTTGGTTTTGTCTACAATTCCAGGATGGATTTTCGCAAACAAAACAGGCAAAACATAGGGATCAAAATGACCATGACTTATTAATTAAGTGGTGCTAATTTAGATGGTGAATATCATAACTCTTGAGAGTGTAAACATGAAACCAAATGGACCCGCAAGGGTCCATTTGGTTTCATTTTTACGCTCTCAAAGAGTTACATCTGGTTAACCAACTTTCCATCATTTAGTCTGGAGGGCCCACCTGGAACCCTCTCAGGGACCACTGGTGGTCCCCAGCCCACCCGTTGAAAACCCCTGTTAAAAGAAAATCACCTACAAAAATCCATAGATTGGCTGCACCGTTGTATAAGCCTCAGTGTCAAAAGCATGTGAAAAAAGTAGCGGCTTATAGTACAGAAATTACGGTAGATGTCGCTGGGTGGTGGTGGTGGGGGAGGAGGTTTAGAACCAGGAAATAGTGGTACAATCTTGACCAAAAAAAAAAAAAAAAAACACCTGGGTGATTGTGGGAGATGGATTTCAGTGTGGGGGATTTTTTTCGTTTTTTTACTTGCTCTTTCTTTCTTTCTTCCTATAGGCTGCAGCCCAGCTGCTGCTGCTGCTTGTTGAGCGGATCCTGAGTGTCTGCGGCCTGCAGTCTGCGCAGGCTGGCGCTGGAGTAGCCCTCGTCGCTGCAGCTGCTCCCCCGCAGGCTGCCCCGCTCGTCCCCCGAGTCGCTCACGCTGCTGGTGCTCCACTCCAGGTCGCCCAGCAGGTAGTCCGTGCCCTCCACGTCCACGTCCAGGTCTTCTGTAAATAAATAAACAAACAACAGGTCTTCCGTTACAACCTAACAAACTAACTCCATGACTTCCAGTAGCTTTTAGGATAGATTTTTAACAAAAACTATCTAATATATTATATTTTTCTTTCTGCATCACTGCATTACGTTCAATATTACTTTCTGTCAATCTGTCTCGTTGAAAATGTTCTTGTGAAATTATCTTGACAACTGCAGAAGTAAAATAATTACTTATTTTCTATAATTTGTCATCAAATTATTTATACAGGAGGACGTTTTTTCAAGTTGATTTCATATGGATTTCCCAGATAGCCAAGTGCGCTTTCTTTATTGTAGCTATGCCACTGGCCTACGCAATATTTGATTAATAGTGACACTAAATATTTAATTATATATTTTGTACAACATTTTTCTTAGTAATATGTATAAATGAAACCAAAGAGCGTATAAATGAAACCAAATGGACCCTTGCGGGTCCATTTGGTTTCATTTTTACCCTCTCAAAGAGTTACATCTGGTTAACCAACTTTCCATATTTAACTTGGAACTCTCTCAAGGACCAAAGGTGGTCACCAGAACACTGGTTTAAAATCCTTTCACGGGCCGGTCAGAGTCAGCCAAAGGGCCGCATTTGCCCCCCCCTCCGGGCCGCATCATGCCCAGGTACAGTATGCTGTAAAAAGATGCAGATCCCAGAACTTACCCTGGTCGGAGTCCGACTTGTCGGAGGAACGGGTGGAACCCGTGCTGTCCATGCGTATCCTCTCCACACCCAGCTGCTCCAGACGCCTCCGCAGATGTCTCTGCTCCCGATTCAGCTGGTCCAGGGTGTGCAGGGCCCGCCTGTCGCTGTCCTCCAACCTCTACATGGAGAGAGAGAGAGAGAGAAAGAAGTGTTTAGGATTACTTCAATTTGGGGGTCTTAAAGAGGAAATACACCCATTTTCAACATGCTAATATGTCATTAGTATACCCTAGAGGTGCTGGGTGGACATGATAAAAAAAAAAAAAAAAAAGCTCCCGCATTCTGTGTTCCCAAGAAATGGAGGTCTGAAGAAAACCACTAAATCACAGCGAAATATCTTGATGACATCATCAAGATGCAAGATGCATTCATCATGTTAATGGATTTCTTTTTTTTTCTCTCAGAAAAAATGTTGAAAATGGGTGGAATTCCCCTTTAAAGAGGCATTAATAGCAAGGTTGGAAAAAAAAAGTCCCCCATGTGATTCCTAAAAACGACGTCTGAAAACCATGAAAATCATTAACACTTTGACTGTTTTGTTTGCCAAAAAGGCTTTAACTGCTTTGGTCATTTTGGGATTAAAAAAGAAAAAGAAAAAGAAAAGAAAAAGTTTGGCGCACCTAGTGTCCAAAAAAGATGTGTGACAATAAACCATTGCTAAAAAGTCAGGACATCAGGTTATGCAGCGTTTATCATAGTTAATGTTTTTTTTTTTTTTTTTTTTTTTTCAGGCCCTTTTTCTGAGAGTGTAGAAATGAGATCAAATGCATTTGTACACTCTGAGGGAAATGGGTGAAATTCCCCTTTAAGGGGACAATATATTGATATTTATGTGCATTTCAGTGAAATGATGTGTAAATGATTTTAGAACCTAACAACTGGTTAGCCAGTTTCAACTCTATCTGCGTGCCTTCCCATGATACATTTTGTGGGCAATAATCTGCCATATTTTGCGTGACAAAGCCAGTAGCCTTGTTTTCAGGAAGCAAAACTGAGAAAGATAGAAACTCGGAAGCTTCACGAGTCAACAACAGCCAACAAAGTTCCTGTGTAACCGGTGAATGTTGTTGAAGCCTCCCATTCCAAAAAGACACACTCAATTGTACCTTCACATAAATGTTTGGTGTATGTGAGTGTGTGTGAGTATTATGGAGAGTTTTCATAAGTGCACAAGCATGAATGTTTGTGCGTACATATTATTACCAGTATTTTTTTTTTTTTTTTTGCAGCTTATCTAACACTTTAAGGTCAGCCATCGTCGGACACTTATCCTCTACAGCGGTCAAAGCAAATTACCCTCTTCACACTGATTAGGCTGCTTCCCATCACACACACACATACTGGTGCAAATACAAACATCAAGCGCACACGCACGCACGCCAGGGCCGGATTTAGCCAGCTCTACTAGGGTGGGCACAAAGAATAGCAGGGTGGGCAATTCCAAAGTTTTACATATGAAGTAGTGGTTTTCAACCTTTTTGACACCAGGGCCCACTATTTATTCGGCATTTGAGCCACGTACCACCATTTGAGGACATTTTATCCGCACAGACCCCAAAACTATTAAAAGATTTCTTTTGCTTTTGCCCACAATTCAAGCATACAGATCAAAATGTGTAGACAAATTCACGCGATGTGTAGGCTAATTCACATGATGAATATTCTAACTCTTGAGAGTGGTAAAATTTTTACGCTCTCAAAGAGTTACATCTGGTTAGCCAATTTCCAACCGCTGGTGGTCCCCGGACGACTGATGAAAACCACTGATGTTACCTTTCATTGGGTGGGCAGGATGGATGCACATTTGGGTGGGCACTGCCCACCCGTGCCCCCCTCTAGATCCGGCCCTGACGCACGCACACGCACACACGCACACGCACACGCACACACACACACACACACACACACACACACACACACACACACACACACACACACACACACACACACACACACCGCAATGTGCTCTTTGGCCTTCATCAGCAAGCTGAGGGTGGTGTGCCTGTTGGCGTCTGGTCCAAGTGGAACGAGGGATTTCAAGCGCTCTAAACACAGCCGTAGGTGGGCTCGCCTGGAGAGGAGAGAACAGAGACACACTCCCATTACTTAAGCCATTTTGTCCTGACCCTCGATTCGACTTTTTGACACCAGATTATGCAGTAGTTCCTTACACCAGATTATAGCTGCAGCAACATTCTGGCTTTTGACGCTAGGTTCTACAGTAGTTTCTGACACTAGATTCTAGTTATTGACACTAAATTATAGTTTCTGATGCTAGGGTCTACTTTTTGACACTAGAATCTAGTTTCTGACACTAGAATCGAGTTTTTGACACTAGATTCTATAGTTTCTGACACTAGATTCTAGTTTTTCTGAAAAATCTGTGTTCCTGTGTCAGTGATGCTGACATATTTCAAGCCAAGGACCACCAGAATTATCCATATTTGGCTGCAGACCCACATCTCAAAACATGTTGTTCTAGGGATGCTCCAGAAGCAAAGACTCTTAGTGGAGCGGGTTAGCAAAACCATTCTGCACTTTTTGAGAAAAGCGTGAAAATTGGTACACGCATAGCCAAAGACATTTAAAAAATATTTGGATGTGGAGGTATCTTGAATTCCAAGATGGCGGCCCCAAAATCCAAGATGTCTGCCCAGAAATGTGGTTTTTCCTTCATAACTTGAAATGCATTGATTTTACACCCCATAAATGTATTGAACGTTAATACAAAGTTGGCCATTACGGACGATTTGGTACCAAGTACGTGTCTGTATCTCCTACGGTTCTTGAGATACAGCATATAGGTACTTTCACAGATTGAGGAGAGCAAGACATTTGTAACATTGATTCTTAAGTCAATCAAATGGTCATACAGACATGAGAATTGGTACACACACTCTGCAAACCCCACTATTTCTAAAAGTACTGCATGCCCTGCAAAATTCCAAGATGGCAGCCCCCAAAATCCAAGATGTCTGTCCAAAAATGTGGTTTTTCCTTCATAACTCGAAATACGAAGATCTTAAGCCCCATAGATGTATTGAACGTTAATATAAAGTTGGGCATTACGGACATTTTGATACCAAGTACATGTCTCTATGTACTACGGTTCTTGAGTTACAACTTATCCGTATTCATGAGGCACCAAAAGTGTAACATTTTGGCACATGTCACTATTTAACTCAAAGATCCCTTAATCACTTTCAGGAATCATTTTCAGGAAATGGACCTACATGTATCTGCTATCATAAACCACTTTAAGTTTCCCAATTGATGAAACGGGTAGGGAGTTATTAAACCGATCGTAAAGGGCTGTTTCAGTGCTACATTTGCTGCGTATAGTTAGCGAACATAAGCCACCCAGAAATGTCTGTCTGTGCATCTGCCCTTCACAATAAGGGTATATGTGAAGCGGACGCAAGTGTAGCATGTGTCTAGTATAATGGTATAGTATGCTAATAGGCGTAATAGTGTGATATATGCAATAGTGTAATAGGGTTAATAGTGTAATATATGCAATAGAGGTATACTGTAATATGGTAATACATGTAATAGTGTCATAGTGTAACATGTGTAATAGTGTAATAGGGTAATGCGTGTAATAGTGTCATAGAGTAAGATGTGTAATAGGGTAATATTGTAATAGTGTCATAGTGTAACATGTGTAATAGGGTAACATGTGTAATAGTGTCATAATGTAACATGTGTAATAGTTTCATGGTGTAACATGTGTAATAGTATAATAGGGTAATATGTGTACTAGTGTCCTAGCGTAATATTTGTAATAGTATCATAGGGTAACATGTGTAATAGTGCCATAGTGTAACATGTGTAATAGTGTCATAGTGTAACATGTGTAATAGTGTCATAGTGCAACATGTGTAATAGTGTAATAGGGTGTAATAGGATAATATGTGTAATAGTGCCATAGTGTAACATGTGTAATAGGGTAATAGGGTAATATGTGAAATAGTGTCATAGTGTCACATGTGTAATAGCATAATAGGGTAATATGTGTAATAGTGTCATAGTGTAACATGTGTAATAGGGTAATGGGTTAATATGTGTAATAGTATAATATATGTGCAATAGTGTAATAGGGCAATTACACTATACAGCTATTTTGTATACCACACTCTTACCTTAATGCACATATATTACACTATTACACATATTAACCCATTACCCAATTACACATGTTACACTATGACACTATTACACATATTGCCCTATTACACATGTTGCACTATGACACTATTACACATATTACCCTAATGCACTATTACACATGTTACACTATGACACTATTACATATATTACCCTATTACAGTATACCGCTATTGCATATATTACACTATTAGCCCTATTACACTATTGCATATATTACACTATTACGCCTATTAGCATACTATACCATTATACTAGGACACATGCTGCACTTGGTGCGTCCGCTTCAGATATACACTGATTGTGAAGGGCAGATGCACACAGACAGACATTTCTGGGTGGCTTATGTTCGCTAACTATACGCAGCAAATTTAGCACTGAAACAGCCCTTTACGATTGGTTTAATAACTCCTGACCCGTTTCATCAATTGAGAAACTTGAAGTGGTTTATGATAGCAGATACATGTAGGTCCATTTCCTGAAAGTGATTAAGGGATCTTTGAGTTAAATAGTGAAATGTGCCAAAATGTTACACTTTTGGTGCCTCATGAATACGGATATGTTGTAACTCAAGAACCGTAGTACATAGAGACATGTACTTGGTATCAAAATGTCCGTAATGCCCAACTTTATATTAACGTTCAATACATCTATAGGGCTTAAGATCTTCGTATTTCGAGTTATGAAGGAAAAACCACATTTTTGGACAGACATCTTGGATTTTGGGGGCTGCCATCTTGGAATTTTGCAGGGCATGCAGTACTTTTAGAAATAGTGGGGTTTGCAGAGTGTGTGTACCAATTTTCATGTCTGTATGACCATTTGATTGACTTAAGGATCAATGTTACAAATGTCTTGCTCTCCTCAATCTGTGAAAGTACCTATATGCTGTATCTCAAGAACCGTAGGAGATACAGACACGTACTTGGTACCAAATCGTCCGTAATGGCCAACTTTGTATTAACGTTCAATACATTTATGGGGCGTAAAATCAATGCATTTCAAGTTATGAAGGAAAAAACACATTTCTGGGCAGACATCTTGGATTTGGGGGCCGCCATCTTGGAATTCAAGATACCTCCACATCCAAATATTTTTTAAATGTCTTTGGCTATGCGTGTACCAATTTTCACGCTTTTCTCAAAAAGTGCACAATCTGCCCTAATAAGAGAGCTAAACCGCTCCACTATATGGGTTAAAAATGTTTGCTTCCGAAATAATGTATTAAAAGATTTGCACCGCATTTTCACAACTTTTCAAAAATAGCAGAACTACAAGCTCATATCACGCCGCTCGGTGGCGCGATATGAGCTTGTAGTTCTGCTATTTTTCAACAGCTAAAACACCAAAACGTGTTCAGTACACAAAAGGGTTTAATGACCTGTCAATACAGCCGAGCACATGCCTAAAGCCGCGAAGTTGCACTAGCACTCGCAAAAGGTCTTTCTTCGGAGCTTCTAGGATCGATGCTTGCTTGGCTGTACTATGTACATGTATACTGTTTGCATTTTACATAATCCAGGGGTTTTAGACTTGTTTTTTGATACCAGGGCCCACTATTTATTCAGTATTTCAGCCATGGACCGCCATTTGATGACATTTTAGCCCCACAGACCCCAAAACTAAAGATGTATTTTTGCTTTTGTCCACAATTCCAGGCTGAATTTGGGGAACAACAGGCAAAACAAAATGACCATTATTAATCTTCTACGTTCTCTAGTTGTGTAGACTTGGGCCAGTTCAGTTGATGAATATTTTCAACATGATGAATATTTTCAACATGAAACCAAATGGACGCTTGCGGGTCCATTTGGTTTCATGTTTACGCTCTCAAAGAGTTACACCTGGTTAACCAACTTTCCATCATTTAGCCTGGGGACCACCTGGAATCCTCTCAGAGACCACTGGTGGGCCAACATTCACTACCATTCTAGTAGGAAGTAGACGACTAGAAATGCCTCAAAAACAGCTTTCCTTTTCATCAATGCATTGTTGCTGAAGGGAAAGCAAAAACTAAACGTGGCGCGCTGTGGATCGATGTCAATGTTAAAGCAGGGATATTATAGTTATGGCTTGTTAGTTATTAGAGTAGCTTTGCTAGTTTTTATTTAGTTTTTATTTTGATGAAAATAGTTTCAGTTAGTTTTAGTTTAGTTATAGTTTTAGTTTTAGTTATTTTATTTTTTTCTGTGCTTTGGTTGTCAGGTATAGGATTAAAAATGTGCCAAAGTAGGAAACGGTTGGTATTCAAATCTTGCTTGGAGTTTCTTCGTAGATTGGATGATTGCACTCTCCCACAAGAACACAATTTTTCCCCCCAGTGTTTATGGAACTCAGTAGTGGATAGAAGATCTAGAAGCATCTCCTCATGCTGGTCACCAAAACATTTTGGATTTAAAAGCTTTATAAAAACTAAAACTAAGGGTATTTGGATATAATTTCAGTTAGCTTTAGTTCGTTTTCTGAACCCACATTACAGTTTTAGTTTAGTTATCGTTTTTTTTGCATTCATTTTTAGTTTTTATTAGTTTCAGTTAACTCAAATGTATTTTTGAATTTTAGTTTTTGTTTTTCAGTTAGTTTTAGTTAACTATTATAACACTGCGTTAAAGGCGTAGTCACTCAACGATAGATGTATCTTTAAAGGTGCTCTAAAAAGACGTAAAAGGTGCACTCTGCATATCATCAGTTAAAAGTGCCGTTAGCAAGGACTGAGTTAAGAGATATTTGTTCAGCAGGGTGGAAAACGCTCCAGGCATGTGATACTACTATTGAACACCAGGAAGTGACAAGGGCCTAATAATGAACCTTGGGAACCACCAAGGTTACCCTTATTTAATTCTGATATTTTATCCAACCGTCCGTTAAAACTCACACAAGGGATATACAGTGCAGTGCTGATAGAGTAGGGCAGTGGTTTTCAACCTTTTTGACAGCAGGGACCCCAACATTTATTCAGCATTTGAGCCACAGACCACCATTTGATGACATTTTCACCCCAAAGACCTAAAACTAAAAAAAAAATCTTTTGGTTTTGTCCACAATTCCTGGCTTGATTTTGCAAACAAAACAGTGTAGACTTCTTAATTAAGTGGTGCTAATTCAGATGATGAATATTTTAACTCTTGAGAGTGTAAAAATGACTGAGTTAACCAAATGGACCCGCAAGGGTCCATTTGGTTTCATTTTTACATTCTCAAGAGTTACATCTGGTACATAAGCTTTCCATCATTTAGCCTGGGGACCACCTGGAACCCTCTCAAGGACCACTGGTGGTCCCCGGACCACCTGTTGAAAACCCCTGGAGTAGAGACATTAGTCTATTGGAACACTAATCTCCAAAGAATAATGACTCAATCGGGCAAACCTTCTTGAGATTTTAACGCCCTTTTCTGTAGAATTTCTCAACCTCCATCAGACTACTCAGTAACCGACAACAGTCAATGACGCACCTCTATGGAACATTGCCCAAAGCTTTAGTGTTTCTGTTCCATATAGCCCCACGCTAATTATCTTTAGAGTAGATTTCTGCACATCTACCTTCTTTAAGAGTGGTTTGTAGGGCATTCATTGACGCTCAAGCAGAGATGTTGGCTCGACTACTAGCACCTCCAGGATCAAGCTTGTTGGCCAACATTTGGAATGCTCTGAGATTGCCGTGCAGCACCATTTGCATAAGTACAGATGGCTGGCCCAGTGCTGCTACTTCCATCTGTTCACCTAGCGCGATTCTAGTGCTTCCAAGGAACGAACAGATCTGAATTCTGGACGAGGCGCTCCACCCATCTTTATATAATAATAATGTATGTTACATTTTAAAGAAGGAGTGCTGTGATCTGTGTATTTTGTTCTCCCATTTTTTCCCCAGTTTTTTTTAGACATGTTTAAGAAGTGGCAGTACTTAATTAGACCCATTGGTGTGTTTTTTATGTGCAATAATGTCTTCACTTTGTATTTAGGTTTTTTTTTTTTTTTCCTGGGTGCTGAAACCTTTCCAGTCAAAACAATAAATAAATGAATAAATAAATAAACAAACAGTAATATAATATATAGACATCACAGTAACTCCTCCCCCTTTATCATGCAACTAAAGCTGTGGGCGTGGATTCAGTTCAGGTGGATCTCCACCCATCACCACCCACCAGGCAAACCAGGCATACTTAATGAACTCACATACAAAAAAACAGTATATAAACTGTATATACATGATAACAAATACTGTACACTTCATCCTCATACTGTAACAATAATACAGTGTGGAAACCACTGATGGCACTCCATCTTTAAAATATTATGCACTTCCTTTGCGGTGTGAAAATAATTCTGCTATATTATTATTATTATTATTACCCTTATTATTAATCGCCTCTCTGGTGAATTATTCTTGGTCCATTCACTCGCTCTCACTATCTTCTTCTTCATTAGTCACCATTTCTTCTGCCCTGTTCTTTCTGTAAAATCATCGCTCTCCTGAGTTCTCCTTTCCACTAAAACAGACCAGTGTTGCCAACTTGGCACATTTGTTGCTATATTCATTTCTTTTTTTTCTTTTTTTTTTCAGACTCCCCCTGGCGCCAAAATTAGTGAAAAGCTCCTGGCGGAAAATCTAGTGCTTTTTGGCTGGTGAGTTGGGGCGAAATTGATTGACAGGCCATTGCCAGAGATAAAACCCTCATTTTTCACCATTTTCCCCACCTATGACAGTGGTTTTCAACCAGTGGTCCCCCAGGCTAAATGATGGATAGTTGGTTAACCAGATGTCACTCTTTGAGAGCATAAAAATGAAACCAAATGGACCCTTGCGGGTCCATTTGGTTTCATTTTTACGCTCTCAAGAGTTAAAATATCCATCATGTGAATTAGCCCAAGTCTACAAGCCCATGTACAAGATTAATAGTCATTTTGATCTGTGCATTTTTTGGATTTTGGCAGTTGGCAACACTGAAACAGACAGGCCTGGCAGCTGCAGGCAGTGCGGTGGGTGTTGATGACCACATAAGCCCTCTGTTACACAACAAAACACACACCTCCAACTCCAACTCCTGCCTGCCTGCGTGCGAGTGTTATGTCTATATGCATACGTGCGCCACTTAGGAAGCGATCATACTGTACATGGGTGGGTATATATACTGTACACGCACGCACGCGCACGCGCACGCGCACACACACACACACACACACACACACACACACACACACACACACACACACACACACACACACACACACACACACACACACACACACACACACACACACACACACACACACACACACACACACACACACACACACACACACACACACACACACACACACACACACACACACACACACACACACACACACACCTCTACTGGAGTGGATGTCTACTGCAATCCACAGGTTTCAATGTTGTTCATTTAATACTACTACTTTAATACTAACCAACGTACGCCTAACATCCCCCCCCCCCCCCCCCCCCCCCCCCCCCCCAACACACACACACACACACACACACACACACAGTACATGTCTATACAGTACACACAGGCACATTCAAAGCAGGCACGAAAGTAGAAGAGAAGGCAAGCACAAACAAACCAGTCCAGTCATGTTGATATTCATTAGGGGTTTGTTGTTAAAGAACAACTTCAGTTTTTAGTTTAAAAGACGAGTGATTTTTCTTCATTTAATTGCTGCTTTTTTTTTTTAGTTTCAGCGATTTTAGCTACAGTATTTTTGACATTTGAACATAGGGCTAAATATGTATTTACGTTGTATGACAAAAATGTCTATTCCTACTAGACCCCAGGGAATTGCATTTGGCCACAAAATATCAGGATCTGCTGAATGTGAAGGTGACAAACTGACATATTGAGCCTGTAACACAGTATGGCAGCAACCTATACTACCCCCCCTTCACATTCAGTACCGATAGATCCTCTTTTGTGGCCAAATGTGGTGTGCTATGAGCTTGTAGGTCTGCACTGCTTGTAAAATCTGAGCTTGTAAGAATTGTGAAAATACAGTGCAAATCTTTGAATAATATGTCCTTTCAGAGCGAACGTTAGCAATTCATATCTTTGCTTCTGGGGTGTCCCTGGGACTCCGCGTTTTCAGATGGCGTCAGATATATCATAGAAGGACCCCCATAAATATCTAGTATTTAGCTGCAGAACCTCATCTAAAAACATGTTGTTCTAGGGATATCCCCCAGAAGCAAAGATTTGAATTTAAAATGTTTGCTTCCAAAATAATGTATTCAAAGATTTGCACCACATTTTCACAATTTTTCAAAAATAGCAGAACTACAACCTCATATATAGATGATTTTGGGGGTCCTTGACATGAAATATTGAGCACCACCGACGCAGAAATATGACGTTTTTTTCCAGAAAGCGGTCAGGACAAAATAATTAATTTCTCAAGTTCTAATATACTTGTGGGGGGGAGTCGGGCGCACACTTCCAAAAGTGCACACTTATCACAGAGACAAAGTACTAGTCTGGGTTAGCAGAGGGACCGGGTGGCTGTTTTTTCCCCCCCTCAGCTGACTCAGTCTAAAGGGCAACATACCTATTACATAACAGGAAAATGCCCCCGGTCGGTCGCCTCCAGTGCCAGAGTTCTGACATAATACTGGAGCGCATGCAGTGGCTGGCTACTGTCTGTCTGTCTGTTAGACACACGCCAGCTTAGGCCATAATGTGGTCACATGGTGCAGATAGGAAGGGGAGTGGCAGAGCCAGAGATACGAGAAGGGACCAGACGGACATATAGACAGAAGGACGTACGGCTGCTAATTCAGCAACAGGTTATTCCAGTTCAGAGCGAATGCAGTTTAGTGTGTCAATAGGTAAGTATGTATGTAGGCCTTATTATGTGGTTGTTAGTTATGCGGTTATTGGCCCAAGGCCCAACGCGTCCGTGTCCCGATTCCCTACCCCGCCACTACCTTTCCTAACTCCCTGGGTGTATTTAAACACGCAGCGTTGGCCACATACTACCTCTTTTTTTGTGTGTCCAACAGCGTTTTCGGCTATCTAACTGGGGCGAGGCGTTGCAAAGTGGAACGTCAACTTGTGTTACATCATCGCTGCATTCGCCGGGACCCTGAAGTGTTTTCACACAGGCTCTCCTCCTAGCTGCTAAAAACTACAACTAGGACAACATGCCTGAACTGTGACCTACGTGGCAGCTCTCTGGCCTATTGCCCCTGTCATGGGAAATATGAAATGTTAATCTATATAGTGTAGTGTTCCATGATATTTTGCCTGGTTGTGTCTTTAAGCCGCAACTCCTTGGTTTGAAAGCATGTCCCAAGCCAATCAACCCTTTGATCAAGCTGTATGTAAAAGATAGGTCACACCTATTGTTTGTGAAGAGACCCTGCTGAGGGCAGCGACAGACGAGAGAGTGGATTGCATCATACCTTTGTGATTGTTATGTTAATCTGTGGGACAGCTTCTGGGGTATAAGAAGGGACTTGGAGAGGACCTCAGGAGGTTGGTGGGAAGGAGAACATGACATGAAGATGTGCTGAGACAGGGAATATTGCGAGATGCAGGCCATGCCTGATAGACCAAGAGATGCCTTGTGCTTGTTGCTGTTCTTCTAAATAAACTCATAAGATATACCTTCACCTTCTGGTTGGACATATATTATTTCCATAACAATTTGGCACCCCAGATGGGACTGGATTACTCTGCTGAAGCGGATAACTCCATTCCGGACCTCAGGATTATTTTTGATGATTTTTGAGGAATAGTTCGAGAAGATGGAATATATGTCGAGGAAAATGGATACTAAAGACACATCAAGCAATACAGGAATCATCAACAGCATCACAACCACAAGGACTGAAATAAAGACATGAAGGTGAAGTAGGTGTTTTTTAACCATACTAGGAGGAGAATGGGAAGCAAGAGTGTCATTCTGCCTCTGTGTGAGAGACTGACAGTTTGAGTTTCTACTATTTTGTAGTTATGAAAAATATCGAGACTTCCCCGGAGCACGTTTTGGAAAGCAAATCTTCAAAATGGCATCAGAGATGGCCGAAAAAATTCACAAAGACAGTGAAAAGAGAACAACAGCTGAGGAAGGACCTTATTGACAGTGAAGATTTGACCAGGAAATTGTCCACAGAACTGCCATCCACTGAGTCAGTACTGGTTGAAGAAGAGCAGCAGAGACTACAGACTGTTACCGTTTGCAACAAAGACACTGAGTGTCGCAACAAGGAGCCAGATGACAGCAACAAGGACTCAGAGACATTTGACAGCAGCAGTGGCGTGAGAATAGCTGATCTACCACCAGCAGCACATTCTGCAGACACCGGGTGCTCTATTAAAAAGGAGTTGGAATATGTCCGTGGCCTTAAGGAGAATTTGACCAATGAATTAAAGACACAGAGACAGTTGATTCGCGCAACAGAGAAGCGATTGAGTGAAATTCTGTTGAGAGAGGCACACTTGATCCTTGATTTGGGCGACCTGCATGACAATGCTCTAATCTACAATGAGGACAAGCTGGATTCCCCCATTTGCAACAAAACAACTGCAAGAACCATTAGTTGTGATGACTCCAGACTGGAAGACAGAGATGTACACACTGCCAATCCTTGTGCACAAGAGTGTTTTCATCAAACCAGCACCACACACAAGATCACAACATGCAGCCAAGCTGTGCCACACCAGACTTTTCCACTCATATCATACCCAAATCCACACCCAAGACCCTCTGCTGATGCTGCAGAGGACATTCGCAACACTTACTCTGAGACAGTCCAGATCCAATGCAACTGGACACTAGGTGAGCTGAATGACATTGTGAAAGAGCTCCCAAGCCCATCCGAAGATGCAGAACGTTTTTGCACATCCGTATTGGATTTAATAGGAATGTATCAGCCATCTGCACAGGAGCTCGAGTCAGTGTTCCGCAAGGTTTTCAAGTTGAAATGGCGACACCTGAAAGGAGATTATGATGCAAATGGACTAAGGAACAACATTGTCACAGAACAGTTGCAGAATCCAGGCGGGCTCTTTTCTAGAATAAGGGCGGCTTACCCAGTCCGCACAGATTGGAACAAAATAAATTCCATTAAGCAGGACCACAAGGAAAGCTGTGATGACTACAGATCAAGAATGGAGCAGTGTTTCAACAGACATTCCGGTCTAGCACATGACAATGCAGCATATAACAGCCTGTTAAAGATGTCCTTAATTCATGGATTGTTGCCAACCATTTACAACCGTGTCATGCTGTCATGCATAGGCTGGGAGTCCCAGGATCTGGAGCCAGTATGGGCACATGCAAAACACGCAGAACGGTGTGAAACGACACAGGAAGACACTCGGAAGAAGCAGCTGGAAACAGCACAACTGATGTATTATGAGCAACAGGCTATGACACCACAGATGCCCTACAAGGAGCTGATTCCACAAAAGCAGGTACCAGCTCAAAAGATCCAGCAGCAACAACGCTTGAATCATCAAAGGCATGATGCATGGCGATTTCACCAAAGGCAGAAGCAAGACTTGGAGAGAAGACGGTGGAATCTTTGCTACAGCTGTGGTAGTGGGGACCATATCCGCCACAACTGCCCACACAAGCAATCAAGAAAGAAATCTATTGGAGGTAAACTCCAACAGTTCTGCTGTTTTCCCTTTTGAAGTAGCAACAAAATCGGACCAGAACATTTTTCCTAGGATTTTCCAAGACATAAGGCCTAGAATGCAGGAGCCTATCCAGCCTTTTCACTTCACACAAGTTGGATTTTTACAGATTTTTACAGATTCCTGTGATTTTTAGTGACTTTAATGAAAATATCCAATGATGCTAAAGAACAACGCAACGACAACAAAGACTGTGGTTTGGCCTACAGACCAGAGACTGGACATGCCTGAAATGGCCTAGGATGGACAACTTTAGTGGTCTAAGGAGGGAACCCACTTAAAACAAGGAAAATAAAAATAAAAAAAAGAAGAAAGAAAAGGGTTTATGGTACAAAGACCATCACATGGAGATCCTTTTGGTTTATTTTGTTTTGTCTATTGACGGTGCAGTATTGAGAGCTTCATGTATTTATTGCCCTGGGCCATTTGTCACATTACAATTGGGAGGCAATAGCTAAGAAGGGGGGGGCACAACTAGTTTTATCTTTTCAAAGTAGGTAAGTGAAGATTTTGAAAGAAATAGCATTTGTTTTCTTTCACAAAACAACAGCAAATAATGGCACCTGGAGGGGGATCTCACCTGTGGCCAAGTCAAATCAACAGGCACCCATGGTATTTTGACCAGGCTGCATTTCAAAGGACAGGATTTACACTTGTAGGGTGGGGCTATAGATATTCAGAGTGGAGCAATTAGAATAACTCATAATCCAGAAGGCAGCTGATTTTTGGAAATAGACTCTCACTCACAGACACTTGTGTATGTGAGTGAGAGTGGGGGGAACATAGTCTTACATTTAAATTAAAATATAAGGGACAATAAAGTAATTATGAATTACATGAGTAGATTTTCTGGATAGTGTTCGATGAACAAACTGCAGATGTTCATCGAATATGTCTAGAACCTCTCATGTGAATATACTGTATATAAACATGTAAGTGAGTTTTTGTAAGTCTTAAGGAAGTGGAACTTTAGTTAGCATTTTTTATTTTGTAAAATGACTTACAATTTGGAATATTGATGTGTCACTTTTTAAGGAGTTTTTGTTATGATTGAGCATTTACATGTATCCTATGAGTGGAGGTGATTTGATCTTTTGGGGTTGTAGCAATATATTCCACATTTTAAAATAACAATGAAACATTGGTGACTGATGAAAGTCATGTTTTAACTTTTCTGAGAAATATGAACCTTGGTTGAAAGGAACCAAAGTTGTCTTTCAAGTTACGTTGCCTACAATATTTTAATTTTAGTTCTATTTTTCTTTCTATTTTTATGTCAAATGATTTTTTTGTTGAGTATATTGCCATTGTCTATTTAGAAATGAGAACATATGATCGGGTAATTTGGAGTTGGGGAACAATGAAAATGCATAGACATAGGATAAGGCTGCCTTTAAAAATATTACCTATAGAGGTATAAGGAATTGTGGACTTTTGCAGCCTGGCTTAAAATATTCCACACCTTATAGGAGGTGTAGGAATTGTGGAATTTTAAGCCGTCTATTGCAGTTTAATTTGGGGGGGAAATTGCCCCCAAGGAATGAGATTTATAATCAGTATGTGTTTTTGTGTTTAGGTAAGGGATATACAGTACCAATACAAAAATAACTGCAGGGATGCCTATCGTATGTTACATGTTCCAGTTGGTCAATTGCTAAAGTTCTATGTTTTCACAAGGATGCTAAAATGTAAGAGAGTCCCATTAACAGTGTATTACTTAACTGCAGAGTGTATTACTTAGGTTTTTGGAAAAGACAGTGTATTACTTAACTGCAGAGTGTATTACTTAGGTTTTTGGAAAAGACAGTGTATTACTTAACTGCAGAGTGTATTACTTAGGTTTTTGGAAAAGACAGTGTATTACTTAACAGGATTTTTATTTTTATTTTTCATGTGGGCGATAAAAATGGGTGATTTTTGTTTTCCAGGTGAATCTTGTCATTAGATTAAGAATTTATTGATTGCGTGTTTATTTATATACCGGGATTTGGGCAGTGTCCAAATTGTGATCTGCATTGATTTCAGGGTTTTAATATCAAATATGTGGCCAGTATTTGATATTTTCCCCTTAGAAAATCAATGTTCATTTATTTTCTTTTGTCCACATTTTCATTCTCTTGAACTCTGCATCACATTATTGTACTGTGGGAAGACACTGTATATGCAAGTGATTTTATTTCATATTTCTGTAATGTCGACAACATTGTCGAAATATATTTCTGTATCGACAAAATTGTCGAAAGGAGGGAATGTTATGGGAAATATGAAATGTTAATCTATATAGTGTAGTGTTCCATGATATTCTGCCTGGTTGTGTCTTTAAGCCGCAACTCCTTGGTTTGAAAGCATGTCCCAAGCCAATCAACCCTGTGATCAAGCTGTATGTAAAAGATAGGTCACACCTATTGTTTGTGAAGAGACCCTGCTGAGGGCAGCGACAGACGAGAGAGTGGATTGCATCATACCTTTGTGATTGTTATGTTAATCTGTGGGACAGCTTCTGGGGTATAAGAAGGGACTTGGAGAGGACCTCAGGAGGTTGGTGGGAAGGAGAACATGACATGAAGATGTGCTGAGACAGGGAATATTGCGAGATGCAGGCCATGCCTGATAGACCAAGAGATGCCTTGTGCTTGTTGCTGTTCTTCTAAATAAACTCATAAGATATACCTTCACCTTCTGGTTGGACATATATTATTTCCATAACACCCCCGAGGAGCAATGCCTTTACTCCGACTGGCATGAGGGGGAAAAAAAAAAAAAAACCCTGCGTGAAACAGGGCCCTTGGCATTGGCTGGAGTCACGTTACGTTGCAATGCAAACACGAACTGTGTGGCTTTGCGAGGAAGGTTCAAGGCCATATGAAAAGAAAATAGTGGTGCCCAAGACCTTAATTTTAAACCTGTGTGTTGCACGTACGCACGTACACAGGTACGCACGTACCAGGCCTCGGTCGGTACTCGGTGCCACAGGGGCGGATGTAATATTTCCCAATTGGGGGGGCAAGAGAAAATGGTATGGGGGCGGCTTCATCGCCCGTGGCGCGAAGCGACACAGGCGATGAAGCCGCACCCATAATATTTTCAGTTACAGGACTTTTATCAGTCAAGTAAAGCATCAACAATAACATCAGTTGTGCAACAGACACACAGCATGCATAAAGCTAAAGGTCTGACTCAGAGAGTTTTCTGTTTTCAATGATGAAATGCTGTTGGTTTAGTGGTGACACAGCTGTAGTCAGTTAGTAGCAGTAGTAGTGTTTCATAATCATTTCAAATATAAGCACTTTAATTGGAAATATCTTTCATGCTTGGTGGGGCAGAATTTAGGGGGGGCATTGCCCCCCCCCCCCCCCCTCTCCATGCCTAGATCCGCCCCTGCGGTGCCATGCATTATTCAGGCTGTAGGCGGTCTGAGAGCCTGTCCAGCCAAGCCACTGTTTTGAATCAACCATAGCATGCCCTGGCAGGAGTTAAGAGACACAACAACAGGAAAAGACAGTAGCGCAATTTGGAACGGAACACTTAACCCCAGTAACATGAATCTGTTTAGAGAAGGAGCTTAGTAGTAGAAGTAAGCAAGTCTCTGCTTTTCGTTTTGTGAACTGGGTCTAATTTTGGTTCGGCTATGATAAAGGGTACCACTTTCTCTTGTATTTCTCAGATAAAGAGGCACTGATACGGCAATAAAATAATCAATACCCTTCTTCTACTTGTTTTTAATGTCGAGTTTCACATGCTTGAATCACTGCTGTAATCCAAGGCCGAATCAAACTATCAAAGTAATCCATATATAAAGATTGTGGAAGCATACTGTACTCTCAACATGGCAAGGCATCAAACATCACAGTATTTACATTTCTTTCTCATATAATCCATGAGCCTACAGTCATTTGGCACTACTTTCTTCAGCAGCAGTGTGCACAAGCCGCAGGTAAACAAGAAATTTTACTTAAAGGAAAAAAATCCACCCAAAAAAGCTTTGTTACCTTTATTTGAGTTGATTTATTTCCAAAAGAAATGGCCCAGGTGTTATTTTGTGAAACAACTACTCATTGACCGTTTCCCCTACCATACCATTCCCCTATCCACCTCTGGAGACGGCTGAACCGAAAGTGTGAGTCTCGACACACTATTGGCATGTTGGAGTGACAACATATATATTGAAAAAAAAAATTGGAGTGATGGAAATAGATGAATTTGAACAACATCCCATAGGCCCATTCTAAGATTATGGTGGGTAGGGAAAACAACCAATAAGGAGTTCTTGCACAAAATAACAACTGGACTTCTCCTTCAACAATACAAAAGTATGGCATGCAGCATGTTCCGAATTTTACTTTGCCATAAAAAATGTTTTGACTTTCACTGTCCAACAGAAAATAAAGATTCTGCAGGGAACAGTCTCGCGTAACGCAGGCCAATATTAGCATTTTACAGCGTAGTGGTCATTACCTTTCCGTCGCAATGATGGATTATGCCCGTCAAGCAAGCAGTAATTCATATGTTTATTTTGCATTCAATTTTTATGGTTGTCACTCACCGACCGGCCGCCAGCCCCTACTGTGTGGTATGGGCTGTGTAGACAACCACCTGGAGTTATCATGAAGCTAAGCCTTAATATCGTTTCATTTCACCTAACAGAGGGAGGAGTTTCACCTGCCATGTTTAGTGTAGCAAGCTTGGATGGACTTGGGCTTGTCATGGACTTCTTGATTGTGGTCTGCTTCTAGTGTAGCACTTATTCAGGCTTTGTGCAATAGGGCTTGTGCAATATTATCTTTCTATTCTATTTATTACATTTATTATTACTTACCTACTGCCTACCTTCTTTGCACTTACTACCGTTACTCCAGTACTGTCTTGTTTGCCCTGATGAGATGTGAAAATACTTTTCGTTGTACTGTATTTATACTGTGCATTGACAATAAACTGAATCTCATCTCATCTCATCTCACCTGCTGGACACTATGCATGTTTAGGTACACTACATGTCTAACAGGTGCCCCGACTAACCTGTGGGAGTCACTAGTGCCCACCCACGAACGCTGTGATAGCTGGGAGTGACCCGCCCAGTGTGGCCAACTTGGTGCATTTGTCGCTATTTTTTTTTTCAGACCCCCCATAGCACCAAAACTACTGCAAAAACTCCTGGGGGGAAATCTAGTGCTTTTTGGCTGGTGAGTTGGGGGCGAAATTGGTTGACAGGCGCCAGAGATAGAACCCTCGTTTTTTCACCATTTTTCCTCCTATGATAGAGTCCTCATTCCTTCCTAGACCGGACCATTGGTAACCAAATGGACCCTTATAGATCTGTAACTCTTGAGATCGTGAAATGAAACCAAATGAACCCGTTTTACGCGGTCAGTGTTAAGAGTTAAATTATATCTGAATTACTTAATTTTCAGGAATCTACACATTTAGAAATGTAGAAGAATTGCTATTTTGACCAACATTTTGCCAGTTATTTCTCCTAAATAAATCTGAGAGACCAAACTCAACATCAAATGTTTGTTGGTCCGTGGCTAAAATGCAGAGTAAATAGTGGGCCCTGATATGAAAAATGTCTGAAAACCATTTCCCCCTTCATGGGGAAATGTTACATCCGCCCCTGCGGTGAAAGCATGGCAAGGATAATCACAGAAGTAAACCAAAGAACCGGGTTTCTGGGCTCTTAGCAGGAGCCCTAATTCAATCATCCAAGCTCCAAACCTCCCAAAACAAACTAATTCGACTACTCCTAGGCTTGGGGCCCATGACACATCTCCTTGCCACCCATTTTGAGGGTGGCTAAGGGTAGAAAACAGATTTAAGCAACTTCAAATGCCACTGATATTTAAAATTGTAAATGCCACTATGCCCCTCTGTACCTACGTACTGTACTGTACCTGACAAACAACCTAAAAAAAAGGTTAGTGGCTCTCACAGCCACAACACACGAGGGAGCGAGAACAACAATCTGATACCACCCACCTTTACCTTTTCTGTACTGAACGCGTTTTGGTGTTTTAGCTGTTGAAAAATAGCAGATCTACAAGCTCATATCGCGCCACCGAGTGGCGCGATATGAGCTTGTAGTTCTGCTATTTTTGAGAAAATTGTGAAAATGTGGTGCAAATCTTTGAATACATTATTTTGGAAGCAAACATTTTAAATTCAAATCATTGCTTCTGGGGGATATCCCTAGAACAGCATGTTTTTAGATGAGGTTCTGCAGCTAAATAATAGATATTTCTGGGGGTCCTTCTATGATATATGTTAAGCATCACCGACACAGAAAGAGATTTTTTCCAGAAAAACTAGAATATCGCACCAGGGACTAGAATTTAGTGTCACAAACTAGAATTTAGTGTCATGGAGTAGAATCTAGTGTTGGGAACTAGAATCTAGTGTCAGAAACTGGAATCTAACTTCAGAAACTACAGTCTACTGAGAGGAACTAGAATCTACCGTGGGGGACTAGAATCTAGCATCAGAAACTAGAATCTGATCAGCACACAATGGGTTAAAACACGCCTGAAAATCCACCGTTCAGCATGAAAAGGAAATGTAACACTTTTATGTTCGCGTTATTTTACGTCTTGATGATTTGTGAACAACTCTTGTTATCTTCATGTCATGATTATGGACTGAACACAGGACCTGAATGGAAACAAGACCGCAAGGACGTTTTTTTGTTGAACCCATGGACTTTGTTTGACTACCCTGCACTGATTTCATTTACTGTATGTATGACTGTACCCTGTACTGATCAACACCTTGTGTCAGCACTACGTGGAGAAGCCAAACAGTTTGGTATGGGCATGCATACTTCAAGATTCAAGAGCGCACACTCGTGCAAACAGTGAAATGTGTGTGAGGTGCGTTTGCTAAAAAGCAGCAATACGTTCTACATCGTCTTCAGATGAATATGATAAGAAAATAAGGCTAAATGGTGCATACACACTCCCATTTCGACCTGACACTATTCTACAAAATATCTTCTAAAGTCAGTTTTTTTTTTAAAGAACTGCTGGTCGCACGGATCGGATCACCATCAGAGTGTTTAGAAACATTCATATTTTACAAGCGCGTTCATAGTCAGTTACTATTGAGCCACTGAACAATGTGGCTTTGTTTATACCGCCATCTGAACTGGATCAAACCCCCAAAAACGCAACAACAGCTTTCCTTTTCTTCAATGCATTGAGGACTTGTTGTGTCAGAGTAAACGTTATTAACTCAAAGATTTGCTCCCTGCGTGCAAAGATCTACAAGGTAGATTGTAGATCTGTTATGTTTTAATTAATAGCTATTAAAAAGCTAATGATCGCTAATGCTTAAAACTTCAAAGGGGTTCCCGAACTTCCCGTGCAGAAGAGAAACAGTCAATGTGCAAAATGACTTGTGACTTTTTCTTATGTTGAAGGCAGCAGTGACCTTCTGCCACTCTGTTCTCCTACATGGGTTTATGGTCAAACTGCTCAGTACACCTATCTGTTTTCAACTTCCCTTGATTCATTAAAGGGAAACTCCACATATGTTCAACATTTTAACATGTCATTAATACACCTTAGAGATGTTGTGTGGACACGATAAAAAAAAAAAAAAGTTCCCCCATTCTGTGTTCCCAAGAAATGGAGGTCTGAAGAACATGGTGAAACATCTTGATGACATCATCAAGATGTATTTTCATGTATTTTGAGAGCGTACAAATGGAATCAAATGAACCCGTTAGGGTTCATTTGGTTGCATTTGTAAGCTCTCAGCAAAAGAAAAATTGAAAATGGGTGGAATTCCCCTTTAAGTTTTTTATTCTCCATCTGGCATTTCAGCTAAATGACGACAACATGGACATGTAGTTCTGTACACGCGACTGAAAACTAGTTCATTAACAAGTCAACTGGAACTGAAAATAAGCACAGTTCCACACAGATTTCTCCTCCAGGCTGACATTTAAAATGAGGAGAACATGAGGAGAACAGGTGTTATGTGTTTTTTTTATCACAAATGTGAGGAAAACTAAAATAGAAATGTGTAGACATCGGTCCCAGATTATGAACGACTTGGGTGAATAGCTAAACAGGTATTTCACTTGAAAGCCCATTCGCCGCCATCTATTCTGAATTCATGTGTGCAGCCAACCAGAGACGCCGCAGGCTGTCAACGTGTCTAGAGCGGTTAACATCAAGTTTGAAGTTTAACGGGCTTTATAGGAGAGCTGCAGGTCAAACAAAACATACGAGATCTAAATATTGGATCACGTAACGTTGGGTAGAAATGCCCCATGCGACAGTGGCGGTCAGAAAATCACTTGTATCTTATCCACGACGTTTTAATATAGGCTAGATAGTTGATGACTCGCGACTCGGTGCAGTCTCAGGGGTTGACACTAAGGTCTCCGAGGAAACTTGCCCATCGAACAAGTGCAAGTCAGGTTCTACTTGCCCTCAGGTTATGGTCACTTGCCCCCCCCCCAGGTTCCAGGTGATCACCAGTTAAGTTGGTTAACCAGATGTAGATTTATCTTGTGTTGTGTTATAGTGCACTATGTTGCACTCTTGCCTGATCGGGCAACCAGGTAGCAGTCTTCACTTGCCCCACCATTTTTTTTAACTTGCCCCGGGCAAGCGGGCAAGTGTTAGTGTCAAGCCCTGAGTCTTTTACATGCCTTTTTACATGTAACATGTCCTTTTACATGTTACATGTCTTTTACAGTCTTTTGCATGTACTGTATGTCGCTTGCCTGCTGCAGGTCCAGTTTTGACTACCGTCGGTGGCTTCATGTTCCCCAGCCATTCCATGTACCCTTACATGTTCACTAAGGGGAATGAAGCAGGGGCGGATGTAACATTTGTCAATTGGGGGGGGGCATGAGAACATGGTATGGGGACAGCTTCATCGCTTCGCGCCACGGGCAATGAAGCCGCACCCATACCACTTTCAGTTACAGAACTTTTATTAGGCAATTAAGGATCAATTGTAACATCAGTTGTTGTTGAGGTTACAACAGACACGCAGCATGCATAAAGCTAAAGGTCTGACTCAGAGAATTTTGAATGATGAAATGCTGTTGGTTTAATGGTGACACAGCTGTAGTTAGTTAGTAGCAGTAGTAGTGTTTCACATCATTTTAATTATAAGCACTCTAATTTGAAATATCTTGGGTTGTTTGTTTGGCCTGCCCATTGTGTCTGGGCATTTAGGGGGGCATTGGCCCCCCATGCCCCTCCCTGGATCCGCCTCTGGAATGAAGTAACTGCCAAGATTGGCCAACTTAGACAGAAAGCCTCACTTCAAATGCCCCACTGTGCACTGTGCAGTAATCATAATGACAGAGAATGTTGTGTTTGACTAGGTTGGAAAGATTGTCCAAAACTTAAATAAATAAAAAGGTGACTGCCGTATTAGCCAGGTCATGCTAAAAGCTCAGCATTGATTATGTTACATGTAGTACTGCCTTTTACTGGTTCACTGATGACAGCAGCCTCCCTATTTAGCTAGTACAGGGGTCAGCAACCTGCGGCTCAGGAGCCGCAAGCGGCTCCAGAACACAGCCCTAGTGGCTCCCTGGCTGTAGCATTATTACATACACACACTGTGGTGATCCGCACCAAACAATATGAACATTCAGTCACCCAAAACGCGTTGCGCTGTCTGACAGTTGCCAGTTAAAGTAGCACTTGGCCATGTCAAAAAGCCCAGCAGTTATCAGAGGTGGAGCTTTCAATCTGAACCACCCATTTTCAAAGGTTTACTCAGTTTACTATGTCATTAATATACCTTAGAGATGTTGTGTGGACTAGAAATGGAGTTTTGTAAAACTCCATGTGTTTCACCATGTCAATGATTTGGCTCCAGACAGATATTGAATTTAATTTTGGGTCGAAAATGGCTCTTTCAACATCTTGGGTTGCTGACCCCTGAGGTAGTAGCTACAGCCAATGTCACTTCACCCTTAAACATGGGTTGGCAATGGTAAACTGAGGGGTAATGCTAGCAACAATTCCCCCCCACGGCCAGCATTGTCTGAGAGTCAGGGCTTCACTCAAATTAAGAATTTTGTGTCACTTAAAAAAAATACAGAGATGACTTTAATACTGCGTTCTGTAGCCTTGGATCCCATGAGTGATTATCACTTTCCACTACTTCATGGTGGCCCTGGAAACATTGTAGATTTTGATTTTCCGTCTTTTTAGATTGATAGTTTTTTTTTATTACATAGTTATTTGTTATTGAACGACACTCACCCACCCGCCCACCTAGCCACATGTACACACACTCTCTCTCTCTCACACACACACACACACACACAAAGCGCACCCATACAAGCACACAAACCAAGATGAGAAATTCCAACATACCTGTTCTTTTCCATTTCATTATGTGTAGACCTGTGAACACACAAATGATGAAATTATTTTTTATGTCATTATAAATGAGTGGTAAACATAATAACAGCGAAGCACTGGGTGAAACTGAACAGTGGCATCTGTGTGCCATCACCACCGCAGCACAGGGCCATGTTGCAGGAAGGCGCTCGTGTGCGTGTGCGTGTGTGTGCGCGTGCGTGTGTGTGTGTGCGCAAGGTGGTGCATGAGCCATCAGAATGCCTCGGAAAACTCATAAAAAGTGATATTCTAGTGCCCGAGGCGGTGTTCTATATGGATCAATGTGGGGCTTTTTTAGAGTGCCATGATGCAGGCACGCATACAGTAATAAATGTGCATGTGCATCGCATACACACAGCCTTTCCCAACAATGCAACCAGCACTGTGAACAATGGGCACTAATTGGTGGTTGCCTGCACTACTCGCAAAAACACACACACTCACACGCACAGTCGCACGTACACACTCACACGCCCACACACGTCCAACGGGTAAACTTAGCAACAGTAACCAGAAACACCCCCCCCACACACACACACACACACACACACACACACACACACACACACACACACACACACACACACACACACACACACACACACACACACACACACACACACACACACACACACACACACACACACACACACACACACACACACACACACACACCACCTGATCATTCGCTATGCATGTTTGCAGCAGGGCAGACGCAGAGAGAGAGAGACAGACAGACAGACAGAAAGAGAGAGAGCAACACCAGCTGAAGGTGATAGAGACAGAGGTGTGCCAGTGGCGATCCTGACTCCTGCATTGCAGTGCAGGCAGCATGCACACACGCACGCACACACACACACACACACCAAAAAGGGAGGGGGTGGGGGGACACCACCTTGGGGACCTACACTCTTGCTCCCAGAATAGCCCCTACTCACTGCACCTTCAGAAACCCCTCTCAGAAACCCTAGAATTCCCCATATAAACGGGACATGTGTGGCACAGCTCCAAAAAAAACTCGAGCGCAACTCGAATGCCAGCCCAAAACTCCGCCCCTTATCACGTCCAAGAAGAAGTCAGAGTTTAATACAGGGAAGAAAAGTTCCCCACATACAGGTAGAGAGAAAGGGGGGACGGAGTGTAACCCTTACCCCATGTGTACTAGTGTGGGTTCGGTTATGGAACACAAAGTGGCCGGTGGCATACCGATGTGGAACAGGGTGTCTCGCCGCTTCTAGGACTAACCTCTCTCTCTCTCTGTTTCACCCCCTTTGCCTCCTCCATTATCAGTCAACTCAGGGCTTGACACTAACACTTGCCCGCTTGCCCGGGGCAAGTAAAAAAAATGGTTGGGCAAGTGAAGACTGCTACCTGGTTGCCCGATCGGGCAAGTGTGCAACTTGGTGCACTATAACACAACACAAGATAAACTTGTCTTGAAGGCAGTCATTGCACTCTGCCTCTGTGTCTTTCACTGCTTTATAGCTGTCCACAATTCCAGGCTGGATTTGGGAAACAAAACAGGCAAATTAACACACACATCAAAATGACCATTAATCTTCTACATTCTCCAGTTGTGTAGACCTGGGCTAATTAAGATGATGAATTTTAACTCTTGAGAGTGTAAAAATGAAACCAAATGGACCCGCAAGGGTCCATTTGGTTTCATTTTTACGTTCTCAAGAGTTACATCTGCAAAATTTACAATATATTTTTGGGGGGCAAGTGACCATGAGCTGAGGGCAAGTAGAACCTAGCTGACTTGCACTTGCCGATGGGCAAGTGCCTCCGAGACATTAGTGTCAACCCCTGACTGAACTCTCCTAACATTTTCCTCTAACCATGTCTCACCCTTAAAGCCTCACTCCCTTGTGCGTCAAATCCCTCTCATCTTTCTCTCCTACTCTCGTTCTCCCTCCCCACAGAGGGAGAACGAGACAGATACAGCGATTCCAGTCGTCCGTGTTCCCTTCTCGGTCACTTCGGCCCTAGCCAGGGACACATTCTTCCACTGGGGGGACAGGCAGGCAAGCAGCCGTTGCTGACATAACAGGGAAATGATCCCAGTTATCAGGGTTAGCGGTTGGGCACACACAGGGGCTCAGACGTCCTCGTCCTCCTCCACCCAGCACTAGGGGGCGGATGTAACATTTCCCATTGGGGGGGGGGCATGAGAAAATAGTATGGGGGCGGCTTCATCGGCTGTGATGCTTCGCGCCACGAGCAATGAAGCCGCCCCCCATACCATTTTTGGTTACTGGTCTTTTATCAGGCAATTAAGCATCAATAATAACAGTTCAGTTGTTGTTGAGTTGAAGTTGCAACAGACACGCGGCATGCATAAAGCTAAAGGTCTGACTCAGAGAGTTTTCTGTTTTCAATGATGAAATGCTGTTGGTTTAGTGGTGCCACAGCTGTAGTTAGTTAGTAGCAGTAGTGGTGTTTCAAATCATTTAAAATATAAGCACTTTAATTTGAAATATCTTGGGTTGTTTTGCATGCCATCAGGGCATTTAGGGGGGCATTGCCCCCCCATGCCCATGCCTAGATCCGCCCCTGCCCAGCACCCACCTTCTCTCTCTCTTCTGCCACGCTCGCTACATGATGACCCCTAAAAACCATAACTGATGACCTGCCTGCCGGTGGTGAGTAGAGTCGGGCTGGTAAGGCTGAAACGGAACACCTAGTAAAGCCCGAGTTATACTTCGGTTACAGGTCAAAAATAGCAGATCCATAAGCTGACGGCGTGAAGCTTATAGATCTGCTATTTTCGGAGTTTGTGGCGCCCGGGCGCAATGCGACGCGTAAACCGGGCCTTAACTGGGTGAAGTATCCGTCTGCGACGGGCTATTGAATAAAATGAAGAAATCGCATTGCAAATGTGTGGTAACAATCCACCATCAACCCCAGATGTTCTCAATTTGGTTATGTTCTGAGAACCAAATAGGTTGTGCTTCATGGCGTCGAACACGAAAAGGAACAAAAAGCTGTTCCTTTTCTGCAGAATGTCTTTTACAATACATTTCTTTCAAATATTTAGGCAGTGAACAGACAAGACAGGAAAGTGTATTCAATTGGGTTGGATTTGAACTGGCATAACCTGGAGGTAGAGGCGCCTAAAATGCTGCTCATGGTATCGGCGAATGTGCAAGTCTATATGATGACTGACATCATGAAATTTATCATGTGACAATAGCATATTTACACTAAACAACTCTTGTATATTTTGAATGTTTACATGTATTGTTTAAAATGAATGTTTAAATGCATCTATGCACTACTATTTCATACTGTTAAGAGGAATAGGATTTTTTAAAAATAAGAACTATATTAATTGATTGCCAAAGTCCCATGGTGAGAGTTCTGCTCTGGTTTTGGTGAAAACTTGTCCCTGTCAGGTATCTCAGTAGTTAAAGCACTGCCCACGTGCAATATTTCTATTTTACAACCATTAAAACTAAGAGAATTGCTGAAAAATAGCATTTTTTTTTCAATGACAGCAGATGTAACCACTACAACTGCCCCGAGAAACTAGGCAGTCTGCTGCGCTCTGAGAGGAAAACACCAGCTGAAATCCTGGTATTGATTAACCGTGACTGTGTGATGGTCAAAGCAAATACGCATGTGACCGGTTTCAACCAATCAGGGCAGTTCCTCGACGCGACCTCTGGTAGAATAATTGAATATCTCGAAGCGTGTGAGCGTGGCAGTGGCCTCATTTATGTCGCCTTTTGTAACTTACAGCTGTAAAAGGCAGCAAAAACTAGAGTCAAAATAAATATGGGGGTGGAGCCATGGTGTTGGAACACTAAATTATGTTGCGCAGCCAGCATGGCATAATGTATGGATTCCATAATGCACCACCCACCACACATTGCACCGACGCTCTGTGTAGGGGTTGATAGAGTAGGGTGGTGGGGAGGGTGCTTGTTTTGCTTCTCTGTAATGGAGGAGAGCTGGTTCTCTCTCTCTCTCTCTCTCTCTCTCTCTCTCTCTCTCTCTCTCTCTCTCTCTCTCTCTCTCTCTCTCTCTCTCTCTCTCTCCACTGCCAGTGTTGCCAACTTGCCGCATTTGTCGCTATATTAAGCTTTTTTTCCAGACCCCCTAGCGCCAAAAATTAGTGAAAAACTTGTGGCGGAAAATCTGGTGCTTTTTTTGCTGGTGAGTTGGAGCGAAATTGGTTGACAGGCGCCAGAGATAAAACCCTCGTTTTTTTTTTTTTTTTCAACTTTTTTCCTCCTATGATAGAGTCCTCCTTCGTTCCTAGAAAGGACCATTGGTAACCAAATGGACCCTTTTAGATCTGTAACTCTTGAGAGCGTAAAATGAAACCAAACGGACCCTTTTGGGTCCGTTTGGTTTCATTTTACGCTCTCAAGAGTTGACTCATATTTAACCAACCGCATTACCTAATTTTCAAGAACATACACATTTAGAAAATGTAAAAGAATTGCTATTTTGACCAACATTTTGTCAGTTGTTTCTCCAAATCAGGCTGAGAGACTAAACTCAAACATCAAACGGTGGTCCTCCTCCGTGGCTAAAATGCAGAATAAATAGCGGGTCCCTGGTATGAAAATGGTTGAAAACCCCACTGCTCCAGCGCTTACTGTACATTCTAGTGCATTTTGGAAATGCCACTAGTGCATTTTGGATTTTGGCAGTTGGCAACACTGTCCACTGCTTGCCAAGAGTCAGTGAGACCTATACACCAGAGCGAGGGAGAGGAGGAGGAGGAGGAGGAGGTGTAGTACCGAGAGAGAGAGAGAGAGAGGGAAGGAAAGGGGGGAGGTGTGTATAAAAGAAGAGAGGACAAGAGGTGAGAGGGGGGAAGGAAGGCACTACTAGCACTACTACTGACGCACCATAAACACGGCAACGGCGACTCCCTCCCTTCCCCCTCAGCACTCACACACAACATCATCATCATCATCATCATCAGGCCATGTGGAAACAACAGAGAGGAGATGGAGGAGGAGGATTGGCTCTAGTGCTGGATGTAAGCATGTACATGGTTGGGGTCACATGACTGCCTGCCTGCCTGCCTGGCTGGCTGTGCCCTACATTTCACAAAGGTTTCGGCAGTGACAAGAACAAAAAAGGAAAAGTATAAATGCCTTTTTCCCCACCTATAATTATCTCTCCTAGGGCGAAATGTCACTCTTTCACAAAAGCAAGGGGGTGACATCGCTTGCTGTGCGTATATTGCTGGTTGGCATACTGGTCGTCAAGGGTTACAAACCATACAGTCATGGTTAGCTGTAGAGCTCTAGAGATCGGGGTTCTTGGAATACAATTTTCCTCATAGACTTTTCCAAAATGATTTACGTAAAGATGAATGCGAATACGTATTTGTGTCATGATGACTTTTTGAAAGGTCTACGTCGAGAGACAATGTAACAGGGAATTCACTTCCAGAAACAGGCGCACTGACATCACTGCGGCTCCCAATATGGGGCATACAAGGGCATGACCAGTTTGTGGATATAGGAGTTCTATGGTGGTCAGGCTTTTCCAAATACATACTGTATATACGGACGTTCACCAGAGAATAACGGTTTGAGCTTTTACGTCAGTATAAATCAAGTCACCATTCAGGTAGCCTCCTCGACACGTTGGCTTTCATTTCCGTCGGCGTTGCGCGTAAAGGGGAAGCCTGGACTAAACCATTAGCCACGGAGGCCTAGAAGTGGGGGGGGGGGGTCAACCCTTCTGGGTGGGCGGGGCGTCGCTCCAAATGATGCGACTTTGCATAGCACTGGAAGGAAGGGGGGAGGAGGGGCTGAGGTTGATTGACAGATTGGCGAGATCAAATAAGGTCTATCTGAGTCAGTCCCCGCCTCTCTCTCTCTCTCTCTCTCTTGCAGTGTTGCCAACTGCCAAGAATCCAAAATGCACGAGGGGCACTTCCAAAATGCACTAGAATGCGCTAGAGCAGTGGTTCTCAACCATTATCACCATTTATTCTGCATTTTAGCCATGGAGGACCACCATTTGATGTTGAGTTTAGTCGCTCGGACTAATTCAGGAGAAATAACTAGCAAAACGTTGGTCAACATAGCAATTCTTCTACATTTACTAAATGTGTAGATTCTTGAAAATTAGGTAATTCAGATGTTTAAACGTAATTTAACTCTTGAAAGTGTGAAATGAAACCAAATGGACCCATAAGGGTCCATTTGGTTTCATTTTACGATCTCAAGAGTTACAGATCTATAAGGGTCCATTTGGTTACCAATGGTCCTTTCTAGGAAGGAAGGAGGACTCTATCATAGGAGGAAAATGGTGAAAAACGAGGGTTTTATCTCTGGCGCCTGTCAACCAATTTCACCCCAACTCACCAGCAAAAAAAGCACTAGATTTTCCGCCAGGGAGTTTTTCACTAATTTCTGAAAAAAAAGAAGAAGCTAAATATAGCGACAAATGTGCCAAGTTGGCAACATTGCTCTCCAGGCCGAAAGTTAGCTCAGCCAACCATCCAAGTAATAAACTATATATTTAAGGACATGTCATGCGATCTAACCTGAAGAGTCTTTGTGATCTATTGGAAGAACACGATATACCTTTTGGGCGCAGCTGACCTACATTTATCCTCTGTGAAATCGGAGGGATTAAAAAGTATGGAGAAAACTACAAACTCTACATACTGTACAGTACAGAAGAAGTCCAAGATGGGTTCCCATTACAAAAAAAAAAGGGGTCCCCGACTACAATGGGATAATATTAGGAAATTACAGTTCGCAATGGAGTAGTAGGTAATCATTTCTATCAACTCCCGATTTGTCAACGCATCCGACAGTCAATGATCGCTGGAAAAAGAACAGGGTCTGGCAAACAGGGCTAAACCAAATATTTGAATAACATCAGGTTCCTATTACAAGGCAGGCTTAGGTGCATATATATAGACCACATGACCCTCGCTCACCCCTTGTCTATCCAGCTTTAATATCCAATGATCTAGAGTTACAACACTGAGACACACACACACACACACACACACACACACACACACACACACACACAGATTGGCAGGCTAAGTTACACTTCATTTCTGAACGTCTAGTAATCGTAGATGACACGGTTGTCAATAGATAATTACATATAGCATGTGGTCGAGTGGGCGCGCACGCACGTGTGTTTACAGTATGTATGAATGTCACAATGTCTTTTTGTCAACCGTGTTGATTCACGCCAGGGACGGATGTAACATTTCCCAATTGAAGGGGGTGGTGGGGGGGGGGGGCATGCATAAAGCGGCATGCATAAAGCTAAAGGTCTGACTCAGAGAGTTTTCTGTTTCCAATGATGAAATGCTGTTGGTTTAGTGGTGACACAGCTGTAGTTAGTTAGTAGCAGTCGTAGTGTTTCAAATCATTTTAAATATAAGCACTAATTTGAAATATCCTGCGTTGTTTTGCATGCCATCCTGTTTGGTGGGGCAGTCTGGGCATTTAGGGGGGCATTGCCCCCCCATGCCCATGCCTAGATCCGCCCCTGATCGACACCCAGCCAGATGACATGGGTGCACTAGTCACGGTCTTGTCTGTCACTACAGAGTCTCCTGCAATCACCTTGGACTGACCCGGCCTTGATACTGTCAAAGTGGCCATTCACTGGGAGTCAGATCAACTGGCGTTTACTGCTGTCGCTCACACTGCCGTGTGAGCGACAGTACAGTACACACACACACACAAACACTAACACACACCTGAAACTCTCACAATTCGACAAATATCGACTACAGCATGCATACCTCATAGCGGTCCATCAAGGAAACGACAGATTTTATTTATACTTTGGTTGCGTGCTGAAAATAGCTCATGAAAAGCTTATAACACATTGCAAATTACTGTTGGCTTGTAGCTATTTTCCATTTGCGACACCGGCGCACAATGACTAATTATTAGGTACACGACACTTGGACTGGAGGTGTGCAAGCCGCAGCGCCCGATGGGCTTGGCCCTTGTGGCTGGGACCGTTTCTTTTTGTTTGTTTATTTGTCATTAATTTCGAGCTCAGCTTGTACTCCAGCTTGAGACTTTCATTGACAATGCAAGGAGAGTCGTTCAATGAGTCTTTGCTACATAAGTAACTCGCGACCACTGCAAAGTTGGGATCATCTTGTTGGGATGGATGGATGGATGGATGGATGCATGGATGGATCAGGGGTTGACACTAAGGTCTCGAAGGCACTTGCCCATCGGGCAAGTGCAAGTCAGGTTCTACTTGCCCTCAGCTCATGGTCACTTGCCCCCCAAAAATATAATTGTAAATTTTGCAGATGTAACTCTTGAGAACTTAAAAATGAAACCAAATGGACCCTTGCGGCCAAGTTGCGGGTCCATTTGGTTTCATTTTTACACTCTCAAGAGTTAAAATTCATCATCTTAATTAGCCCAGTTCTACACAACTAGATTAGAAGATTAGGTCATTTTGATGTGTATGTTAATTTGTCTGTTTTGTTTCCCAAATCCAGCCTGGAATTGTGGATATCTAGAAAGCAGGGAAAGACACAGAGGCAGAGTGCAATGACTGCCTTCAAGACAAATGTATCTTGTGTTGTGTTATAGTGCACTAAGTTGCACACTTGCCCGATCGGGCAACCAGGTAGCAGTCTTCACTTGCCCCACCATTTTTTTTACTTGCCCCGGGCAAGCGGGCAAGTGTTAGTGTCAAGCCCTGCTAACCCTAAATTGCTCCCGATGAACTGGGTGCGCCTTGCATGGTTTCCTACACAATCGCTGCATGAATGTGTGTGTGTGGATGGATGAATGTAACGCACTATGAAAAAAAGTGTCTTTGATAAAGGCACTACAGAAATGCACCATTTACTATTTGTGATACGTAGGTATGCCTAGCCCTAGATCGCCTGCCCTACACTGTTCAATGAATATTTATTTTTGTGGATACAACTTGAAACATTGTTTTGCTTTGCTATACAGTACACCACCCGCTAGTATTAACATCTGAGCATTGGTGACATTTATTTGCAACTGGTCCATGTAAGTATACTCTCTCACTCTACTGCATGGAATTCGTGGGTAGTCGGAAATCGGTAGCTACATTTTACTGCATGTAAGTGCCACGCGGTTATGTCTTTGTACCACACAGTATGTGTGCACGTATGTGAGTATGTTCAAACATACAGTCATGTGTGTTTGAAAATCATGGGCCAGAGTCGGGGCTCTGGCCCATGAGTTCTCGGCACGGATGCACGGATCCTGTGTATGCAAACTACTGCAGTGTTTACTGACAGGTTGAGGTTTAACTTACTTGTCCATCTCTTGCAAATGTCAGTTAGGTGTCGGAAGTGTATTGTATTCAACCTGCTAAACGAATCGCTGTTTCACTTTAAAAACAGTAAATATAGTAATGTAGTACAAACAATAAGACGACTCAGTTTTTCATGACTCATTTGTGGGGGGGGGGAAAGAACATAGAATGTCAAATAGTATAGCCCCCGAATATAATACAACCCCATTCTAAGGATATTTCCATTTGGTGTGTGTGTGGGGGGGGGTAGTCTCATATTTGTGCCAATAAGGTAAAACGTGACATGATGCAGACCTGGAAAGAGGGGGAGAGGCAATGGACTCTCGGCGAGAGGTTAACTGAGGACCGAGGGTTCCATTTGGTGGGACACAAAATTGGGTCAAACCATTTACCTGCTACTTGTGTTTTTCTTGCTTTTGCTTTTCCGTTTCAAGCTGTCTCTCTCTTTACTGCTGGTGGTGAAGGGTAGCATTGAGGCATAGCCATGTTCAGCTTCTGCAAGCGAATAAAAGACACATGATCGGTCAGATCCTTGCTGCAATTCACCCAGACTGGGAAAATACAGTGCTGACAGTCAAACATATGCAAAGGCACAGGAGAAAGGGATTAAAGGAAAGGGGAAAAGAGTCAGTACATGATATATATTGCTGTGTGTGTGTGTGTGTGTGTGTGTTGTGTGTGTGTGTGTGTGTGTGTGTGTGTGTGTGTGTGTGTGTGTGTGTGTGTGTGTGCACACATCTCAATGCAAGTTTCTAAACTCTAAAGTATGCAAATGCATTCTGTTTTGCAGTGTGTTTATACATATTTTCCTTCTCCCTGCAAGCCCTGACAATGATGTCATCTTGAACTGGAGTAAACCCCAGTAGCCGAACCACAACAGAAGAAAGGGAGGGGGGCACCCATACGCTGCATCAAACCCAGCACGAAAACAATGTCGCTCTCTCACACACACACACAAACACACACACACAGGCGATGATTGCATGCATTGCATCTGGCAGACATACGACCCATTCATTTGACAACATGCTCGTTAGTGACCAATGCATACTATTGCATTATGTATTGTAGAGCTGCCTCTTTTGTTTCAAATTCAATGCACAACCCCCGTACGTTCTGCTGTACGTTCTATGCGATACTTGCGACACGCTCTGCTCCATTGTGCAGAATCCACATTAGCTTTCCATGCATGACCCATTTATTCATAATAAATAAATAAACACATTTTACATATTCTGCAGGCCAGCTAATCGCTGACTCAAAAAGAAACTTGTTTTATTTTCTTCCCAGTGGCAGATGCAATGCTAGGTGTAATTGGAGGGGGAAGGGTGACATGGTAATAATAACACCATGAATAAAATGCAACCACAACAATGCAAGCATACTGTACCTCTTTCCCTACGTTCAAGGTACTCGGCTGCTTCGATCAACATCTGCACCATTTCGATCGCCGCCATTTTCAACAAATAACAGATATTAAAAAATACGATCCGGTGTCGGATTCCAACTTGCAGGTGGTTCGATTGCCTTGTTTGTGCAGCTTTTTGCTTGCCACTCAGTTAATTGTCATGGAAATTGGTCAGGCTTAAATGTGAGATATGTAGACAGCTTGCAATGCAGGAAAGGAGCTTAAAAAAAGTCGAACGCACAACTGAGCATAAAATGTTGATTATTTTAGGTTTGTGAAAAAAGAAAAAGCAGATCACAATCCCTATTTAGCAGCAAGATATCAGTAGTCTATGTTGCCTAGTGTTAACATGTACTTGGTAAGGCTATAAAAAAGGAATAATACAATTTTCAGCTTGTTGACTAACTAAAAGGAGGTTGGACGGTTCTATTAAAAAAAACAAGTAGGCTATTGTTGTGCTTGGAAAAAATAAATAAATAAACGCTGGCTTAAAAGAACTTGCCAGAGGATCGATGGTGACAACACGTTGGATTAAAGAATCAGCGAATCAAATAAAGTTAAACGCTGGCTGGTTCAGTTGTCATTAGCCTGCACTGAGCAAATGTATTTTAAAAAAGAGCGTCAGCTATCTAAAACTTCCACCGTCGAGGACATCCAAACGTGTCGATTAATAAGAGCTGCACTGGTGGCTTGGCTGGTTTTGTGCTGGTTTTGAGATAATCGCGTGATACGTCTCGGCTGGGAAAACCAGATAGCGACTGACATCAACTAGGAAGGAAGAGTGGTGGTGTTTATAAAAACTGCTTCCAAAATAGTGGCTTGTTGATCGGAGCGACAGCTCGCTACTGTACTTGCCCATAAGGATTGCATACGGCGATGCGATTGGGTACTGGAAATAAAAAGCGGCGTTTTCACTGGACGCTGGAGCGGTCCGTCACAGCCGAGAGGCTCGGCGTCGATGGCAACTGGAGGCTCCTTGCTCGGCCATCTTGGCTCCGATGTAGAGTTCTCAGGAGCGTTGCCAGACTGTATGAAAGAAACAAGCAAAATGGTCTATTTGTAAGGCCCGGGATTCGAACCCGGGTGAGTGAAGTGGGTCTCCCACGTGAGTCCCAACATCTTAAGCACTAGCTCAACTTTAGTTATGACCCCTTAGAAAAAGAAATATTACTAGAATAATATATTACATATTGATATTAGTCCCCCCCCCCCCCCCCCCCCCCCCCCCAACAACACGATTAATTTAGCGACGACAAGTGCAATAATTTGTAGTGTATGTCATGTGTGCAGAATACTGCAGTGGATTAGGATCTACAACATACAGTGCTTCTGTTATTATCTGTTGATAGCTTGTAAATCTGTTCTATTTTCACATGCAACCAGCTCAAAAATAAAACATACCTAGGCATGTTTTGGCAAAGTAACATATTACTTATTAGCACATTTTGGCAGAGTAATATCTTTACTTTTGCTGGAAACAGTAATATTAAAATAATGTGTAATATTTAATTAGTTACTGCCCGACCTTGGGCACGGCTGCCAACCTTGGCACAGTGAAGGATTATCACTGGCACACTGGCATAAATGAGATGAAAATGTGCAAGAATCACTGACATTAGGAAAGCTTAATATTACACTTTAACAAGCCCAAGGTCGCTTGTAATAAGCCGACATGGCAACACTGGTTGTAAGCGGTTGCCGTGCGAAGCCGTGATGGACGGTGTTTCCGTACAAGCTTCTAGGCGTGCGATCATTGGTTGGGTTCTCCAAAACCTAATAGTGATTCGCCAACATCCTCCCACGAGCTGCCGTGGCACCGCCTGTTACACCGAAAGGCCACGCCTTATTGCCATGCTGTTTCGCGGTGTATGGCCGCGATTGGCTTTCGTGGTGTTGTTTGCCTTATTTCGAGGCTAGAGATTGGCCCGATTCACATGCTGTGCCGCGATTGGAGAGTCGTGTTTCGCCAATGGGGTAGAACATTCTTTAAGGGCTACGCCCATTGCTTCGAAAAGGATATGCCATTCCTGCAAATTGTGTCCTTTAACATAATCTAACACAAACATAAAAGTAAATACAAAGAATTTGTTACAGTATAATAGCCTCGACACTCTTTAGGCTTTAATTTCGCCTGTGATGCACAAGTATTTTATAACCTAGGCTAAGCATAGGGTGCTGCTACACCAAAGTAACAAACATTACAGTATAAAGTGCATGCATGAGGAACATATTTGGCTTGTGCTGTTCTGATCAAACTGAAATAATTGTAATCTTTCTATCTAGAAATGTAAGGGATGGAGGTACATTAGTGCATCAGAATAAAGAATATAAAAATCTTCTTGCACAGAAAAATATTTAGCAATGTGATGCTTACAAATATCCAGACAATATTCTTCAGCCATGAAAGATTCAAGGTACAGAAATGTAAAACTTTATTTGAATATAACAAACAAAAAAAATACATATCCCAGCATGCCGTTGATGGAATAACATCAGATGAGTTTCAGCAGCCTGTGGCTTCTGTCTAAAGTAAAATATTTACATGGTTGTGTTCAGTGGTAAAGTACTATATATTATATATATAGATCACAAGTTTATGCCATCTAGAAATAAAATAAAGCAAAAAAAACAACCACTTTCACAAGGAGGAGAAGCTATCAAAGGTTTATTTCTGAAGTATTGTGAGACTTGTCCCTCCTTTCAAGCGATGAAGTCCAGTGGTCTGTTGAATCCACCTTTCCTATTCATATACTGCCTGTGGTCAAATAAATAAATAAATAAAACATTACATCAGTGTTACCCTCGCAACACACATTACATCACCAACCACCAATGGGAGAGCCGAGTTCCCTGCATAGAAACACCTGCGGAGGCGATTGGTTGCCAGAATAGGGGCCAATGGAGAATTGCTCACATCCAGTGTTAAAAAGTTGGTATTTCACATAGCAAAGTAATTATCATATAGCAAAAAATAACAGCTAAGAAAAACATTAAGCAAAGATTCTGAATTTTAGCATTTCTTTTATGTCACATTGTGTTTGTACAGCAAGAACCACCGAGTCAACTGAGCACATTAGAGGACAGAAGAGGACAAAAAGACAACGATGGGTAGCATACCTGTACTTTCTCTTCTGGGATACGTTGATAGCATGTGCATTGACTGATCCATCGGTTTTCTTACCCTGTTTGAAAACAGTATTATTTCAAACATCACATGAAATTGCTTTGTTGTTGTTAGTACCATATGAATTAGTTAGATTTGACTGTTGGGTTATGGATTACCTAGTGGTATTTGGCAATGAGTCACTGTTCACAACTAGCATAGGTGCGGTGGCCTTTTCCAGCCCTTTCACCCACACACAATATGGCCATTCAATATAAACTGATACTACTACAAATACTACATTTATATTAACATTTCTTAAGTCAGCTACAGAATAATAATCAGCATGGACAAACTGCACCCTCTGGTGGGGAGCATGGATATGCAAATGTGTATAATGTCAGACACAAAATGGCATGCTCACCTTTGTGGTGCTAAAGCCGGCAAATCCCATTATTTTCATCATCTCGATCTCCTCTTCCGTTTTACCTTCCATATCTTGCTCTGTTTAAAGAAAAAGGTACAGTTTGATGCTTTTAATTCATAGCATTATAGCATTGCTTCTCAGCTGCAATATTGAGAACCATCTCAGAATACTGAAAATGTTCTATTCTTGTAATGAAAACAAATCAATTATCCTAACAGAAACATGCCAGGTAATCGTAAGATGCCATAATGTCTGTTCAGGATTTGTTCCTCATTTGTATAAATTCTGATAGTATGATTTCTATTTGTTCTCTTTTGAAAACAAAAATAAGTCACACCATGTACAGTACGCACACTATATAGTGTGTACAGTATAGTGTACACACACACACACACACACACACACAACACACACACACACACACACACACACACACACACACACACACACACACACACACACACACACACACACACACACACACACACACACACACAGTAAATAAATCAAAGCTAGTAAAAATAATGTAATAAATGTATTAGAAGACTGCAGGTGGCTTTTAATTCTCAAATATGTTATTCATTGCCTCTGTGAATACATACAGTAGGTTTGTGTAGTTGTTGACATCTGTGTATTAATGTGTACTGTATTTATTTAACTATAAGGCACACTTAAAAGCCTTTAATTTTCTCAAGAACAACAGTGCACCTTATAATTTTGTTTGACTGCAGTAGTTTCTATCCTATGTTGACTGCAGTAGCTTCTATTCTACAGTATGTTGACTGCAGTAGCTTCTATTCTATGTTGACTGCAGTAGCTTCTATCCTATGTTGACTGCAGTAGCTTCTATCCTATGTTGACTGCAGTAGCTTCTATCCTATGTTGACTGCAGTAGCTTTGATTCTTTGATTCATCATAGTGTGGAAAATATGGAAATATGGTCACGGTTGATTAATTGAAGACAATGTAAATGAGTCTCCATGACCTTTGTGCTAACCCTTTAGCCTAATTCTCTTACTGTACCTATGTCGTTTACATTTCTGTCTTATAAAGTATTCACTGCATATTTCCCATGTTGAACGTTTAAGGAGCATAATTACAGACTCAGTCTAGCATTTGAAGATTGTGTGTGATTTGTCCCGAGACAGATTGGATTGAATTGGATTGGATTACAGTAAATGTAATCACTTTTCATTTTGTTTTATTTGTTTTCTGTTTTTGTTTTTCTTTCCTCACATTCTCCACTCTCTTCCTCAAAAAATATTAAGAGTCATGCTATGTAATTCTTTTGCTCAGGACGTGTTGATCTAATCACTTGAAGACCATGTGAAATGAAGAAGAATATACCTGTTTGAGTGGGGATGTGTATTTATTTTTGTGTGAGAAATGTTTTTTATCCTGTATTCTGCTTTCCTATTTAAAATAAACAATTAAAAAAAATGTAATCACCTGAGATCTGAATTGGCTTCACTGACTTGTCTTTTCCATCTTTCCCATCTTTTTGCCTCGAAGGGGAAAGGGAGGTGGAGGAGCGTGCCCTGCGAGGAGGAGACCTGCACAGAGGACACACAGATTGCTGGAGGGACGGTCATCAAAGAAAAAATAACAGGAGAGAAATCCTGATCTGATCTCACATTTCAGGATTTACATTACAGATGCAGTGATTCTCAAAATCCAAGGTTTTGGTCACACTTTTTGATGCTCAAAAAGTGAGGCGATCTGTAGGAGCAATCAGATTTCTTCAAAGGAAAGAGAAATGTGAGTGCTGCTCAACTATTCATTTGACTCACAAGACAGATTGCAATTTGCTGCAGGCACAAACAGCAAAATGAGAAACGTGTACTTAACTTCTGACGTTAATTTCACCGTTCGTGAATTTCACCTAATTAGACATATTTTAGCTGTCTGCAATGGTCCTCTGCATGATCTTGTCAGCTGCTCGTCCTTATTCTCTATCATAATTGAACTGAATTAGAGGAACAGCACGGCATGAGCTTGTAGATCCACTCACAATATCGCAGCGCACTGCTGCATAGCATAGCGATACAGGGCAGGATAAGATAAGAGGCGTTGTCCGTTGTGTTGGTGAGAAGACAGATGGGCTGTTCTGATGGTGTTTAGACCACCGTGCCATGCGTCGGCAACGTTTAGATGTTGGATGGGTTGGATGCCGTGATGCAGGACGAGGCGCTCCACGAGCCTCTGCCTTGCAGGCCAAAATGTGCAGCTCTGTGATTGTTCTATGGTTGTTTTTGTTGACCTCCTTGTATGTCGGAGGAGGCATTGCTGCCTGCGAGGTTCTGCAGCGCAACATAGGACCAAAATGGGATGGCGCGTGGTTTATAATGAATAATCAATCTTTTATTTCAAGATCGACTCTCGTGCCCCCGTAAGTGAACATCGAATAAATCGATTTTTGGGGGTCAGCCCTAATGGCAATTGTATCATTCTGTCTATCAAACCGACCTATGATAAACATTTTTTAAAGCATTGGGTTTTATAAACATCATCACCCAACATTTTTTTTCTGCTTTTGTTCACATGCTAGTAGCGCTGGTTGGCTGTGTTTGTCTGCTTAGCAAACAGGCTAGAACATTAGCCACACGAGTGACAAAAACATCTGGCTTGATGTCAGATACAGGCATACAGACGTGGTTGAGAGAGGTGCATTGCTGAAAAACTATTTTCAGCAATGGGATGATCACTTTTTTGATGTGTAGATCTTGTTGAGCTCTCAAGTCAAAAAGTGTGGGCACCCCTGTTGTAAGGGCTAACACCCTTGAAACATCCTCATGGTAATCCAATCAGTTATCATGATAGGATTATCCACTGTCTGGTCTGTTTTTTAACCATTCACCAAACATTGTTTAAAGAGAAAGGATTGTCTACTTGTTTGGATGAGTCTCCCTGATTCGGCTGAATAATCATAAATGCTTGAAAATGAAATTGACCTATTCTCTTTTATACTTTTTAAAATATATTTGGGATGATTACGGCATCCCAAATTTTTTTAAAAAAAGGTATACATGACTTGGAAAGGGAATAGTGCTCCAGAATTAAATGTAAGCATGAGTTTCATTTTAGGGAAGGAAGTACTTCACTTTTAATTGACTATCGAGTTTGACTACAGATATACAGTAGTGTCAGGTAAAAAAAAACATCTTTTTTTGTTCATAAATCATCTTGCCCTGAAAATAATAGTGTCCTTGCACTGTCGTCTCGTCTCACCTGGAACGTCTCCTGTGAGGGGAGCGTGAACGGCTCCTCCGCCTGTCCCGGTCTCGTGAACGGGAACGCTCCCTCTCCCTGCGGCGGATTCGCTCTCGGACCGGGTCCCTGGATGTGGAGCGAGAGCGCCGTCTCTCTGCAGACACAATACACAAGTTCAGTCACCTAACGCAGGGGTTTTCAACAGGTGGTCCGGGGACCACCAGTGGTCCTTGAGAGGGTTCCAGGTGGTCCCCAGCTAAGTTGGTTAACCAGATGTAACTCTTGAGAACGTAAAAATGAAACCAAATGTACCCTGGCGGGTCCATTTGGTTTCATTTTTACACTCTCAAGAGTTAAACAATTCATCATCTAAATCAGGGGTTTTCAACAGGTGGTCCGGGGACCACCAGTGGTCCTTGAGAGGGTTCCAGGTGGTCCCCAGCTAAGTTGGTTAACCAGATGTAACTCTTGAGAACGTAAAAATGAAACCAAATGGACCCTGGCGGGTCCATTTGGTTTCATTTTTACACTCTCAAGAGTTAAACAATTCATCATCTAAATTAGCCATTTTGGAATGCATGTTTTTGCTTGTTTTCTTTCCAAAATCCAGCCTGGAATTGTGGACAAAAGCAAAAATAAATCTTCAGTTTGGGGCCTGTGGGCTAAAATGTCATCAAATGGTGGTCCGTGGCTCAAATGCTGAATAAATGGTGGTCCCGGTGTCAAAAAGGTTGAAAACCACTGACGTAACGCACTGGGGGGGGGGGGGGGGGGGGGGTGGGGGGGTCCAGGTGGTTCCCGGCGAAATGATGTAGTTGCAAACCAATTGGAAATAGTGGCTGGGCTCTCACTAGTTCAAGGTAAATGATGAATTACATTAACAGGGGTTGACACTAAGGTCTCTGAGGCACTTGCCCATCGGGCAAGTGCAAGTCAGGTTCTACTTGCCCTGAGGTCATGGTCACTTGCCCCCCAGGTTCCAGGTGGTCACCAGCTAAGTTGTTTAACCAGATGTAACTCTTGAGAACGTAAAAATGAAACCAAATGGACCCTTGCGGGTCCATTTGGTTTCATTTTTACACTCTCAAGAGTTAAAATTCATCATCTTAATTAGCCCAGGTCTACACTGTAGAAGATTAATGGTCATTTTGATGTGTATGTTAATTTGCCTGTTTTGTTTCCCAAATCCAGCCTGGAATTGTGGGTAGCTAGAAAGCAGGGAAAGACACAGAGGCAGAGTGCAATGACTGCCTTCAAGACAAATTTATCTTGTGTTGTGTTATAGTGCACTAAGTTGCACACTTGCCCGATCGGGCAACCAGGTAGCAGTCTTCACTTGCCCCAACATTTTTTTTACTTGCCCCGGGCAAGCGGGCAAGTGTTAGTGTCAAGCCCTGATTAATACTATATACTATCGGGGTATATACTACCCCGATGTACTACAGATAATACAATCATTAAATAAACACTATATGGTTTGGGTGTCACTCACTCAGATGGCAAAACAACGTAACCATCACCAACATTCAATGCAATTGAATAGGCGGTGGACTTGCAAACCAAATGGACCCTTAAGAGGTGTATAGTAAGTTACTCTTGTGAGTGTGTAATGAAACCAACGCCCCTTTGGCTTGACATTGTGGAGAACATCTTATCCAATGACAAAATAGTAACAAAATAGTATTTAGATTGGGGTGTGAGGCTAAAAGTCATCAAATGGTGACTCAAAAGCTAAAAGAATAAAGGCTCTTGGAAATGGAGCACTGGACCAGAGCTAACCTACTGCATACAGAATTCAAACAGAACTCAATTCCTGTGGAACCTAAACAGTTAAACTAACTAGCCTAATTTCCCCAGTGACAAAACCTAATAGCATTTAATCTGATCATGATCTGCGTTAGCAAAACACTGTTAGCCCATGTTGTTAGCCACGGCAATAGCTACTTTAGCTAGTAATATTTACCTCGCCTTGGCGGACTTCTGCTCCTACTCCTGCCCATGTTAGCGGGAAAGGGTGAACAAACTGATAATATAAATAAAGAGAAACACGGTATAGATTTGTAGAATTAAATAAACACAATTCCAGCAGAGAAGAGTGTTTAGCAGATGTGTGGTGTTCTTTTGGTGTCGTCTTGTTGTTCTTGTTGTTGCACAAACCCAGGCAGGCTGCTGTCTTCTTCTTCGTGGCAAAGAGACTTCCGCACGGAGGTGCCGCTGCTGCTTTTTGGGGCGTCACAGCGCCCTCTATTGGTCTGGAGAAGAACGCAATACAGCAGTGGTTTTCAACCTTTTTGACACCAGGGACCACCACCATTTATTCAGCATTTGAGCCACGGACCACCATTTGATTTTAGCCCCAAAGACCTAAAACTAAAGAATTATTTTGGTTTTGTTCACAATTCCAGGCTGGATTTTGCAAACAAAACAGTGTAGACTTCTTAATTAAATAGTGCTAATTCAGATGATGAATATTTTAACTCTTGAGAGTGTAAACATGAAACCAAATGGACCCGCAAGGGTCCATTTGGTTTCATTTTTACATTCTCAAGAGTTACATCTGGTTAACCAACTTTCCATCATTTAGCCTGGGGACCACCTGGAACCCTCTCAGGGACCACGGGTGGTCCCCGGACCACCTGTTGAAAACCCCTGCAATACAGTATATACACCAGCTCTGGGCAATTATTTTTTCTCAAGGGGCCAATATTGTGGAGGGCCAAGACTAAAGGCTGAACTATAACTTAAGTAATATTAGTTTAATTTCAAGATAAAGGTAAGCGTAAGACCAACCATTTTGACACCAGGGCCCTCTATTTATTCAGTTTTTTTTTGGTCCACAATACCAGGCTGGATTTAGGAAACAAAACAGTCCAACATTCATATCAAAATGACCATTATTCTACATAATAATGGACCATATTCTACATTCTCTAGTTGTGTAGACTTGGGCTAATTCACATGACGAATATTTTACCTCTTGAGAGCGTAAACATGAAACCAAATGAAATGTTTACACTCTTAAGGTGATTTTCATTCACCATCATGCATGACTAGACTAGGTCCTTACGTGAGAAAAAAAAAAAAAAAAAATATATATATATATATATATATATATATATATATATATATATATATATTTATATATATATATATATATATATATATATATATATATATTATATATATATATATATATATATATATATATATATATATATATATATTATATATATATATAGAAACTTTTTGACAGTTTGTGTCTGCCTGTGTCATGGTCTGCCCGATCAATTTCAGTTACGGATAATGATTTGTCGCATGACACAGTGGTTTTGGTCATTTTCATCATTTTCTTTGTGTAGCCATGAGCATCCCTGAATTGAGCTCAGAGTTGGGATTAGTTTAATCATCGTAATTTAAATCCCTGTCCGACGTTGTCCGGAGTCCAGACAGAGCTGAAGATAAAGATCTGGGGGGGACTCGGAGACGCCTTGCTTGATGATGTTTTAATGCCTGGATGGGATGGATGTGCTGACTGAACGGTGAGAGAGAGAAAACCTGCAGACCTGCAGTCCACTGTGGGTATATGGGCGTGTGGTGTGTGGGGGTTTTTATCCTTTACATGGGCGTGGTCGGTCGGTCGGTGTCCTGGAAGTGAGCCAGAGAGACGAGATGGGGAGACTGTGGTGCTTGCCGCAGCACAATACACCACGCGCGCGCACAAAACCACACGCACGCGCACGCGCACGCGCACGCACACGCACACACACACACACACAACACACACACACACACACACACACACACACACACTGATATATTATCATGAACACAAAAACTATCATATCTCTGCATGTCACTTTAATCTGTTGAACGATTCTATTCTACATCCCACATATAGGCACTATTATTTAGCCTTCTGTGCATGCCAGAAGGCCTAGATTTCATCGATAGGTAGGTGGACTCTCAGAATAAGCAGATCTGGAGTGAGTGTGTGTGTCTGAATGTCATCCACTCCAGTATAGGCCTACACTGTAAACGATCACTGTAAATTTACGGTGGATTTTCAACAGTATCTTACTGTTTTTCACAAAATCTGTAAAATACTGTTAAATTGTCATCTCTTTCCGGTGAATTCACATTTCATGCTGTAATTTAACTAATATCAGTAGAAAGCGTTATTTACCAGTACAATACTGTTAAATTAATGATTCATTTCCTGTAAATTAACAGTTTATACCTTTATTTTACTAGAGACTGTAATTTAACAGTATAATGCAATATTTTCTGCCAAGCCATGTGGATAGGCCACACCCACATTTCCATTTCAAATTTAGTCAGTTGGTGGACAGCAAAGGAGCCTTCTATAGTTTAGTTAACCAACATTAGAATATAGCAAACTAACGGACATCACAAAAGGACAAAAGGAGAACCAAAAAGAAGTCTGACAAGTTAAGAAGAAAAGAAGATTGATTTAAGGTAAGGAAGTTCCTACAGCCTATATTTCCTATGTTTAGACAAGCTAGCTGCTAGCAACATTGCTTAAGCTACACAACTTGTCCCCTTTTCTGAAATATCAATAGGTGAGCAAGATGATATCATGTGCTATGTGTACATATTCTTGCTCTGACAATGTTGACACAATTATGTGAGGCACACAAGCAGCCACATTTGCACACCCAATGCTTATTTTAAAAGTGTTCATTCTGGATGTCAGACAGTTACAAACAAACAGTTTGTAACATATAATGTGTATATTGTTTCCCAGGGCTTGAAGTGTGGTTTTGACTGCATGTAGTTCACCCTCTTACAGCCCATCTTGGAGAAAGCAAAGTTGCACTGCTGATTGTGCTAATCTGCGTTGATTGATCAATTATTGTTTAATATTGTACATACGCTACAACATTATAACTTGTCTTCTACTTTATTTTAACTTTTCAGTGGTCTGACACAAGTGCTAACCTTGACCCATTCATCCTACTGGCCCAGTCTTTGACTTGTTCTGCTCAATAGGTACGTATTTTGGTGTATATGTTATTTATTTAAATGTATACATATGTGTACATTTTTTCATATTATGTTCATTTTAACATTAGAACCTTTGATCCTGCTGGTGAAGATGACATACCTTAAAGGAACACTTCACCACTTTTCAACTTACTTTAATGTAATTGGCCCTCAGTAATGTTCATGATAAAATGCCACAATCTTTTCTACTCAGTCTGTTCCTCATAGGAGCGCTGTGGGAAATTCACTAACCAGCCTAAATCCTGTATTTTCTATTAGCTTCAATTTCCCATCGATGATGCACATGGTGGATGGGTTTCTGAATGGCCCACAGCTCTCCTGTGAGACACAGGCTGAGTAGAAAAGATTTGTGCTTTTTAATCATCAACATTAGTGATGACCAATATCAAGGCAGGTTACCAATATGAAGTGGTGAAGTGGTCCTTTATTATATTTTAAGTCAAAATACATTTTGCTCAACTGAAAATGAAAAGAAAACTAGGGAGGGTCTTCTGTCCTATAAGTATTTTCATCTCATCTCATTTTTATGTCAGGGACAGGGAATGATGACAAAACCCAGTGGATGATGGACATCCGGGTCAGGATTTGCTGGGCTCTTGGTGCGGTGTTCTACATTTTCAACCTTGAGTACCAAGACAAAGCCTTCAGAACCGTGGAGTTCATTCAAAGGTATGTATTACCTATAAACATCATACTGTAGGTAATCCAAGCTCAGATTGAGTATATTGTGACTATATGTATACAGTATATTATGATTAGGGCTCTTCAATGACTTTAGTTGAGAGAGATCCAAGGACCCACACGAAATAAACTTTGTTTCACATTAAACCTTTTTTTCACTGCACTGTCATCAGTGCAATGTAAACAAGAAAAAAATCGCACCCATGCTCTTGTCATACATGTAAGCATGTCTCCAAAATGTTTTTTTTTTTAATATGAAATCTCTAGCAATGTCACATTATTTTGGACAAATTGTTTTTCTTATTTTTCCATAGGGGTCTCGTCGGTACCACTCCAACGACCATCTCCAACATGAAGGGGAAGCTGGTGCAGAAGAAGCCAGTGAGTGTCAACCCACAAGTAGCCACACTGCTGAACTTGATTTTGAGAGGGAATTCATTGGTATGTCACAGTCCCAGCTACTACTCTAACAGCATGTAACGATTAATAGTCTCTTTTTTTCTCCCTTTTTCTTTTTTTTGACCTTTTGGATCTAAAGGCTGTCACCTACTGTAGCTGCAACATTTCTGTAACTCTACACTACTGGTTTGCGAGCTCTACGTCCTTCCCTTTAATCCTACATTAATCCTTTAAATTATTTTGCAGATATTCTTCATTGTTTTGCTCAAAATGTGTATTGTTTGTTTTACAGGAACTGGTGATTGAGGAGCCAAGTGATGATGCAAGCCAAGTCAACGCCTCTTCCTTTATGCATAGCTACGCAATTTCTCACATTCACGTTAAGTATTTGCACTTGAACTGTGTATTACTGTTTTAAATATTTTGTTGATGCTGCATGCTAATATTTCTATGCTGTGTCCTGATGCTGTGCTGTTTTAATGTTGGACTATAATGCAGAAGCCATTCTGCATTTTCCTGTGATTCAGGATTTTACATGACAGTTTGTCCATAGAGATTTATTATTTTACTTTTACATGTATTTCTTTACTAGTATTAGTTATGTTTCATATTAGTTTGCCTACCCCATGAGTTGTAATGGAGACTTTTGTTGAAAGCAACTTTAAAAAATAAACTGTTGAATGCCTATACCTGTGTGTTTTGTCAGAATATGGATTAGTATATTTGTAGACTTTTATTGTGAAAAAGGAATAATTGAATACTTTGTAAAATTACAGTAAAAATTATAATGCAATATGCTGTTAAATTACCATAACCCTACATTTAATTTACAGTTATGTACTGTAATGAGGAAAAACTGCTTGCTGTTAAATTACTATAAACCCCCATAAAAATACAGACATATACTGTAATTGAAATAACGGTATATCTACTGTAAAATGAATTACAGTAGATGTACTGTAAAACAACAGTTAATTGCAGGCAACTTTGTTGCCTGTAATTTACTGTAATATTACAGTTAAATAATTTACAGTGTAGTATATATTCCGACTTTGCGGAGGTCGGCGTGAGGATGGGTGGATTTAAATGGGTCTGCAGCATCAACACACACACACACACACACACACACACACACACACACACACACACGCGCACACACGCACGCACGCACGCGCGCACGCACGCACACACACACACACACACACACACACACACACACACACACACACACACACACACACACACACACACACACACACACACACACATACTCTAAAGCCTACATAGGCCTACATCGACCCTGCCATTCAGCTATAGGTCAGCGAAGACGACATTATAAGTCAAGGCAAGTGTTAACGTGCCATTGCCAGCCAACAACCTTTAAACATGATGATGGGTGTAGTGGCAAAGTTTTTTTTTTTTTTTTTCTTTTCTTTCCGGTGCTTCATCGCAGCCACCATCAAAGTGCATATAGTCTGCCCTACACAGTCCTATACACTTAAACTTAATTAGTGGATGGATGCAAGTGATTTTTGTATAGGCTTAAATAGTTGAATATTAACACATACAGACCATATAGTATCAATACTTTGCAGCTGCCGTATGTATGAATGTTTGGAACAGTAGCCTATAGCCTCACACGTTGTTATATATTAAACATGATGTTAAAGTGGAATTCCACCCATTTTCAACATTTTCTGATTTTCAAATGCAACCAAATGAACCCTAACGGGTTCATTTGGTTGCATTTGTACACTCTCAGAAAAAAAAACCAAGCGTCTAAAGAAATGCATTAACATGGTGAAAATACATCTTGATGATGCCATCAAGATGTTTCACCAAGTTAGTGATTTTCTTCAGACCTCCACTTCTTGGGAACACAGAATGGGGGAACTTTTTTTTTTTTTATCATGTCCACCCAGCACCTCTAGGGTATAGCCTACTAATGACATCTTAGAATGTTGAAAATGGATAGACTCACTTCCCCTTTAATGAAACAGTACATGGGGCGAGGGGTGCGTTCTGCCTCCGAGCAGGAGCTGCATGAGTGACTTCGTGGCCCCTTGGGGAATTGGAAGGTTTTTGCAGGAGCTTGCAGGTTTCCCCCAACTCCCGTGGTCCGATGCGTCAAATGATGCGCCCCCGCCATCCCCTATAAAAACACCTGACTTAGCCAGAATCCACTCGCATCACACTTTAGGTCTCTCTCTCACACACACACTCACACTCCCTCCCAAAAACTCTCCACGCACATTCCCCCACCGCAGGGCAGCGCAGGACCCGGTCCAGGCACGATTCCACTGAAAGAACAAGCATGTACTCCGGCGACATGATGTACTCCTCCAGCAGTTCTTATCGGAAGATCTTCGGCGATGCCCCCCGTTCGGGACGCGTCATGTCCCTGGGCAGCAGCAGCCCCTCTCGCCACCACCACGCGGCGTACCGCAGCTCCAGCGCGCACCGCGCCTACTCCCCGTCCGTGCTCGCCTCCTCCGGCTACCGCAAGGTGGGAGGCGCCGCGCCGGGCGGCCGCGGCGGCGTCGCCTTCTCGCCGGACTCCGTCTCCGGCGTGGACCTGACGCAGTCCACGGCCGTCACGAACGAGCTGAAGATCATCCGCACCAACGAGAAGGAGCAGCTGCAGGGGCTGAACGACCGCTTCGTCTCGTTCATCGAGAAGGTGCACAACCTGGAGCAGCAGAACCGCGTGCTGGAGGCCGAGGTCGCGCTGCTGCGCCAGCGCCACAACGAGCCGTCGCGCCTGCACGACCTCTACGAGCAGGAGATCCGCGAGCTGCGCGCGCGCGTCGAGGAGCTGGGCCACGAGAAGAGCCAGATGCACGTGGACTGCGTGCAGATGAGCGAGACCCTGGACCGCGTCCGCGAGAAGCTCGAGGAGGAGGCGCGGCGGCGCGAGGAGGCGGAGAGCGCGCTGCAGGGCTACCGCAAGGACGTGGACGACGCCACGCTGGCGCGCCTCGAGCTGGAGAAGAAAGTGGAGTCGCTGCTGGACGAGATCGCCTTCCTGAGGAAGGTCCACGAGGAGGAGCTGCAGGAGTTGCAGGCTTCCCTGCAAGCCACGCAGGTACGGTATATTGGTCACGGTTATATACGCCACCATGCACAATCTACACCCTTGAGTGTGAGTGTAGAAAAAACAGTGAAGAATACACTTGTTTAAAAAAAAAAAGGCAGCCACCCTGTTCATTTCAGCAAACATTTAGAGACACAAACAATCACTTCCATAATGTCAGAAGCAGCAGGTCATAGTGGGGGTAAAAGGGGGGAAAAGAAATATACCCTATACAAGGCGGAAAGGGGGTTGGGTAAGACAGAGGTTTTAGGGCCCACTATTTTTCGGGATTTTAGCCACGGACCATCATTTGATGTTGAGTTCAGTCTCTTTGACCAAAAACTATTTTCAAGTTTGTGTCCACAATTTAGGAGAGATAACTGGCAAAACGTTGGTCGAAATAACTATTCTTCTACATTTTCTAATTGTGTAGATTCTTGCAAATGAAGTAATTCAGACGTTTAAATAGAATTCAACTCTTGAGAGCGTAAAATGAAACCAAATGGACCCGTGAGGGTCCATTTGGTATCATTTTACGCTCTCAAGAGTTGCAGATCTACGACGAATTGGTTACCAACAGTCCAGTCCACCATTTAGCTGTGGGCCACCTGGAATCCCCTCAGGTATCAAGGGTGGTCCCCGGACCACT